>JAUCNO010000548.1:6481905-6505325 GCA_032353835.1 Enteromius viviparus | reverse complement strand
GCTCCATTGTTGTGTGTTTGTTTGTGGCGCGTTTACGATGATGTCACGGCAGTAGAGGCGGCACAACTATAACGACACGTGAATAATCCCGCCCACTCTAAAGCGGTACTAAACTGCAGTGGAAGCGCAAACCGAGGCGAACTGAACCGTACCATGCCGTAACGAGCCGTGCAGAGCTGAGTCATACCACGCAGTGGAAAAGCAGCATTAGTAACACAATGCCTTTGGGCCTGCAAGTTTACATTGAAATTTTATACGTACTATTTTTATATATACTATTTTTACGCACCTCCAGAGTTAAGATAGCGTTTCCCGCTGCGGACAGAAGGATACTTCTCTGCCAGTCGAGGATCTGGCCAGATGATTCCCTCAGCAGCGAATACCAGCTTATGATTGGTCTGCTGGAACTTTCTAAGAATCTCCTCAGGTCCACCGGCAAAGATGAGGTCATAACTGAAGAGGGAAAAGGAAAAGTAAATTGTGTTATTTAATACACCTGATCAGCAATTTAAGACATTATACAAACAATGTTTGCTAATCCATGTCCAGTTTATTTAAACAGCCATGTCTATTTTAACTGAACTCCTGGAGGGGAGGGCAGGGCAATTCATAAGCATTTAGTTCTAATATTTCAGACACTATTAATAAGCCTGGTAACATTAGTAACTATAAATGTCATCAGAGGAAGTAAACTGTGAGACAGGCACCATGGTTTCCCCTCGTCTGGGGAACACCTGTGCACACAACCCATTTCCCTTTTTCTAGCATGACTTAAAATCCATCTCTGGAATATGTGACACAGCTTCAATGTGGCAAAATGGTCTGAATTACACCCCTAAAGGAAATATTACTGTAAAAGATATTTCAGGGGAACCTCAAACTCTGATTTGCTAGCTCCTTACCTAAATGTTTAGGTTATACATAAGGATAACTATGTCTGACGTACATCCCTGAATGTTGTTATTCTGAATTTCCTGAACTCTAAGCTGTTTAGGAGACCTAGACATATGTGTAATTCTAGATATGGGTGTGTATAAATAGCTGCTTCATAGTTCAGAGAGTTCTAGAATAAGGTTTTGGTTCTAATGACCCCTTGATAAAACAGCACTGTACGTGACAGGTACGTGCAAAGTTGACTTCAAGCACTAATCTTTTTCTACTTTGTGATCATAATAATCACTCATTTCTGTAGAACACACCCAGACCTGCACAGCAAAAAAAAAAACTCTTGCAACACTTTCATTATAAATTGACATCCCATAATTTCTCTTGAATGATGAAGTTAAATAACAGGCCATTTATTATGGCTGATTAGCATAAATGAGTGAAAAGCCACCATTTCGGCAAGAGCATTACTTATAAAGGTGGGTCTACAAAATTCTTGGTGTTTCCCATTGAGCTAGCAGAGATACTGTACGTTGTTAAGGCTGTTAAAAAATGGTTAAGCATTAAAAAATGGTACACTGCACAAGCCATGCATTTAGCCAGTAATTTGAACTATTTCCATTAAAGGTAATTACCAAAAAGTATTTTGTAGCAAATTAGAGTCTATTCACAGCTGGTCCACACATACAGAAATTAATATTAGATATTTTTCTCGTTTGTATGTGGAACACTATTTTTAGTGTTTAGTCTACCTGATGCCATTTTCACATTCATGAAATTGGTTCCCATTTTATATTAGGTGGTTTTAAATACTACGTACTTAGATAAAATATGCACAATGGGACACAGGAAAGTTTAGGGACAGGATTGTTGGTAATTCCATTAAAAATATGTACAATGTAACAAAAAAATTTATGTACACGATAAAAGCTTTGTATCTGATATCTTATACCTAACTGCATCAAACTATTAAAATTAAGGTTTATCATTTTATAATTTTATAATTAAGGCCTTTTGCCAAGCTCATTACCTATCCACAAATAAGATCACCAAGTCCTCTTGGTCAGAGGAAGCCAGAGACTCCATGGCTTCCTTTAGTAGTCGAACCTTCTGGCCTCCACCAATGGATCGACCCACATCACCTCCCTTCCACTCCTCTCCCATCCCCAGCACCTGTGTTTAATTTATATATCAGTTCAAATAGCACCTCAATCAACACACTAACATCAGCCTGAAGAAATGAAGCATCTACCAGTTGAGAAGCAGTGTGGGAAAGAGTGTGTGACCTTACCTTCACATTGAATTTGAAGTAGTCTGCTGACTGCATGAAGCGGTGGAAGCCATCAGTCTCCTGTGTTGCAACAGTAAGTACTAGCAGTTTTTCTGGTGACAAGAAAATTGAGAAATAAAAAGTGTACGTTAGGAAAAAAATATGGAATTTCCAGCAAAGTAAAATTGTAGAAACACTGCTATTCCTAGACTGTGTTCCTCAAAAACCTTAAGATATCCAGGATTCTCAAAGTTAAAGTTGTCTAAAACCCTGCCATTCCCTAAAGAGCCTCTTTACCTAAATATATATGTTCCTTTTGGCCTACAGTATGAAGTAGAGGATATCTTGTTACTCCAAACCAAACCTCAAACCTATGTCAACACTCACAAAACTGATTTCCAAAGTTCATCCCTTCCTCTTGTGAGAATAACTGCACAGTAAAGTTAAAATCACCATGATTTGAAATGGTTTTGGCAGGATATGTTCTATAATGAGTAGTAGTGATGGCGGTAACAGTGGTGCTGATGGTTAGGGAGCAGAGGAGGGTCTTAGTTTCGCAAGCGCCCGCTACATTTCCGCTGGACGTGCCAGTGAGCAGGTACAAATGCTCTAGTAGAGCAGTGTGGGAAAATACATTCCAGACTGGGGTGTGAAGGGCTGGGTAACTTCAATCGTCCGTCATCTCTAGGGTTCAGAAAACAGCCCCAGAGAAATCTTAAGCAAACTTGGGGAAAAAAAAGCAGGATGTGTGTTCATCATCTGTAACACTTTAATGCTGTGTAGGTTTTACAGCGTTTAGATGGCAAACAAATGGCAAGCACGTAGAAAAACTTCTCATTTGTTTTTGCATATTCAGAAAAATGCTTTGATCTACATTTAAAAGTAATTTCCAGAGGCACTGAGTTGCCAGGTATTTACAGTTTAGGCGATCTTTGAAATGTGTTCTCTACAGTAGGAACACTTCCAGTGAAAATTGGGTTGAATGGCAAGGTCAGCGTCTTTGCCTCATTCATTTTGGAATGGAACACATTATTACACATTCGGAAGTAAAATCGGGAGTTATGGCAGGGGCAACAGGAATTCTCACCTCATGAAATGGCTTAACTGAGCCTTTACAGAAAAGAGTGCTAGTACTCTGTATGTGCTGAGCCATGCTTGGAACATAGTGTTGACAAACAATTGAAAAACGCCAATTTGATTTCTTGGACAGAGCATCCTTACCGTTCTGTCCAACCGTCAGTCTGTGTGAGGAGATACGGTGAGCAGGAGCACAAAAAGCAAGCCCTGCCCTCTGTTTCTTCTCATTCAATATTCTGTTTCAATTGGAAAGTCACTTGTCAGAATACTGAAGTAAACTCAGCTACAACTTCCTGTTTAGACTAACTTAAAACCCCAAAGATTTTCACACTTAAAGAAAATAGCTTACTAAAAAACATGTATTTTCAAGCTTTTGTGAGAATTCCATTTATTGATTTTGGAACATCTGCACTTGAATGAATGTGCAGCATTCGGTCCCTAGGTTTTTTCTTCATCTTACCAAACAATTTTAGGGAGTTCCCTAGACCTTGTTGCTTTTGGCTTGAATTCTGTGGCTCTAAGCTCTTATCAGCATTAAATAAACATATGTTTGCACTATGATAAATTATATGGCATTATAGCTTAAAAAAATGTATTTTTTTTTTTTTTGTTGCATTGTATGCCTTTATATTAATAGGACGGTAGCTAAGCAGGATATGAAGTGGGAGACAGGATCTCACGTCTCAGGATGGGACTCCCAAAGCACCTTATTTCAATTCCACAGCACTCAGAATTTAGGACAAATCTGCATAGCTTCCATGGAAGCATAACAAAGTGCCAGAATTTGAATTATTATTCTGATGAACACATTACAATGGGTGAGGACTTCTTAAGAAAAGCCAGAAACCTTTGGAGACTATCCAGTTTCATTGAGATCCATCTTAATTTTGTCTATGTTCCAGACAGAAAGGCCTGGTTCCTCACACATAAGCTATATTATGTTCTAAAACATGCTGTAAATGTTTAATCTGCACATCTGGATGCTTAGAAGGTGATGTTATATCCAACGGAAGGCCGCTAGAGAGTCATGCTGGTCACGCCATGTGCACACGACATCTCATAAACACCCAGGTTTCACTGAGCCCTGTTGTCTGAGAAAATCCTTTTCCGTGAGCAGGTTGGGTTTAAAATAACAGCTGGGGAAATCCATACAATGAAGTGTCTGGACTCTGAAATGTGAAATGTGCCAGGCTTCCTCTAGTTCTTGTTCAGGGGTTACGTCAGCTTTTAACATGGGTCATGTTAAAAAAAACTGAAGGGTCTTTAATCATTGTAAAATCCCATAGGCAGAAAAAAAAACTCTTTATCTCAGTTGTTTCTCTTACAGCGAGATTAAATAGTAATTGAATGGTGACTTTCTGAAGACCCCGGTAAACTCAAATGCATCTCCCCTAGGAGTTTCACGAAAGATGCGCTTAGATTTCTTTTATCCAAAGATCTCAATATGTACTCAAAAATTCCTATCCAATTCTTGCAAGACAAAATAGTATTGGCTATGATAGTTTCTTCTATTCTTACTGAATCCCAAATATTGATATTTGAATGAAACATAACTAAGATCTTCATTAAATGCCGAGACCTTCCCCCTTTTCCTCTGGGATCTATAAATCACAGCTAAATCAGTGGTTGCTGATTTAAACAACATGTTTCCTGGTCAGAATCAACATCCAAATTTCATTATTTCCAGAACACGCCAATGTTTTTTCATTCACATATAGACCATTCATCTAGAATCTATTATACCTTAGGGACTCATATTTCTGCAGACAGCATGCATCTTTAAATATTTTCTCTTTGTTCTTATAATAAAGTTTCGCACTAATCCATTTCAGTGTATAATCAATCACAACAAAATATCCGCCTGACTCCATTCCATTGTGGCTATACAGATCTAAAAAGCCACAATAGAAAAGAAGCAGATTTATTTTGTTCTTTTGTGGAATTTGGAGGTTATTTCACAACATGTCTTGAAAAATTTGCATAATGGATGACTGTGATATGACTCGGGTGTGGATTTTTACACTCTCTCTCATCCCCTAAGTCTAACCAATAAACACCAATTGCTTTGACCCACAATTGACCTAACCTTTGCTTGATCCCTTAAGACAACAGCCAAAAACAACAAACGCAGAAGCCGGCAAAGTCTTCCTATGTGCCATGATTGGGGACTGGATCCAGACTACCAAACTAAGAGAGAAGCAGTTGCTATGGCTACAAACATACACACAAGTATATGATGACGCACAACTCCTGCTGTGATGGTCGAACGGCACCGTCTGCAATGCTGTGAAGTTGAGCAAGTTACTTAGACATTCCACTCAGCTCAAATGCAGGACTTGCCAAGAATATTTGTCTCATGTCTTTTGCCATTTCCCCTACTATTGCAAAGTAGTTGTTGCATTGATATGTAGTTGAAAAAGTGTTCTGGTTGGTTTTTGATTATTTGTTGTTAGGTTCTTCTAGTTGCTGATGTTCTAGATGGATGCTTGTTCCTGGTACATAAATCATTACTGGGCGGTTAGCTTGTCAAGAAAAAATAGAAAGTTTGATCACTTAGAACAACATAATTAATGTGGAGTAATAAAATAAACATCCCCAAATATGAGTTCTAACTCTTGAGAAAATAAGATTTGGTGTTTCTATGAATTCTTTCCCTTTCGAAACGAAAATGATTTAAAGTTTACTCCACATCTATGCATCAAAAATACCTTAATTTGTGTTCCGAAGATGAACGTCTTACAAGTTTGGAAAGACATGAGGGTGAGTAATTAATGACAAAATGTTAATTTTGGGATGGAGTAACCCTTTCATATCTCTTGATGCATCTTTAATTTCTGCCATATAGTGAAAGTCAGCTTCACAGGAACTGAGAGGAAGACATGATTAGTGGTTCTAAATTATCTTCTCAAAGACCGAAAACCAAGCCACTGCACAGCATGTAATCACTTTAAGCAGCTGTGAAAAAAAGTACTCTATCAAGATCTATTTTCTTTGACTCATGTAGACTATATGTAAAACAGAAAGTATTACAAAACCAGAGGAATCATATTATGGGAGTGTGCACCCCGTAGGGCAATAATGTCCGTTAATGGAGTCTACAGATAGTGCTTAAAGTAGTGCAAGCAGACATTCAGTGTAGACAGAGAGGTCACTGTCCAACACTCTGAAGAATTTCATTTTCCACTCCTTGATGTAGGAACACTGTTTTTAGAGCTGAAGCAAAATAAAATTGTGGAAAAAGCAGTTCGTACTTTTAAAGGATGGCTATTTTGAATGTACCACATCGTCTGGGCCGACCTGAGGACACAGTGTTTGACAGATCGGTGTGAACTGCTGAGGTCCAGAGGAATGCTGCTTCAGACAGGGAAGCTGTTTCTTTTCTCAGAGTGGTGCTTTAAAAGTGTTCTTTGCACACAGTCAGAGACGTCTATGTAAACTCTCACACTGCACTGGAAGGCCACCGTCATACACTCAGATCTTCTACCACACAGAACACTCAAATTTCAGTAGGATTGTGAGAGGCAAAGAAAAAGCGAAAGACCCCCCCTTAAAAAACTATTTTCACAACTATACTGGGAAACTAGAGAACACATTTTGTTTTCTCTGTGGCCCTCTCAGCTTATCTTCCAAGCAATGCTTGGGGATCTGGAGATGGAGTCTGTTTAAGAACGCTCTCAGCTTACAACAACTTGGCCTTTCACACCTTTTTTTTTTTTTTTGGTTGGCTCTGGAGGTTTGACATACATCAGGTGGGTAAATCATTCTGAAGAATGAACTTAGAATGAATTATACTTGCTAACAGAATATATAAAACGTCTACTGTCTGCATGGCTTAACTTCCCATCTAGTAAGTTTTGATTGCTTGATTGTGGAGAATAAAGCAGGATACTTATTTATCTAGGACTGTAAAGCATCACTCCACAATTAAAATTCAGGCAATTAAAGAGGCTCTTCATAAAGCTTCTTGACTATGCAGTGCTTCTACATGTTTACCTTTACGTTTTCTTCATTTTTTCATCTTTATTTAATGCAATGTTTTTTTACTGGTTGTAAACTACTGAAAACTACTATCATGAATGACAGTTAATTTAACAAATCTTATTATGATTTTGTGCTTCAAGCTGGCAGGGAAAATTTTACATTCAGAAAAGGTCTAGGGACCGCAATTTTAGCATTTATTGCAGAACAGGCCTTTAGATTGTTTTTCTTTCAAACTACTGTAATTAAAAAGTTTTATCAATTATTACCATTTTAAATGCACTACAAAGTCAAAATAAGTCTTCAAGATAATGGTAGGTTAAACAGTTGAGAATTTGTAATCTAAAAGTAAGACAATGTAGGATTAAAGAATTACTGAGATCTCGCATTTTTGTGTCCTTAAGTAAAATGTTTAACCCCCTCATAAGCTTTCTCTTTACAGTTTCTGCACTATAAATGGGGTTTTGTAAATGACCAGTGGGGAAAAAAAAAATTAAAAGTAAAAATCAGTTATAACATCAACTAAATCTCAAACCAAGCCAATTTTGACAAGTACACTATGTAACAGCAGCAAAGAAGGCAGATGCTAACAGAAGTGATCTCACTTCAGGCAGTTCTGGGAAACATGAAAACACTACTGAGTCACATAACTGACCTCATTAGGCGGTCTGATCCCTCAACAGCCAGACTTCACCACAGTGCCCATTCATTCATACCGTAAGTATATCACTGTGTTTCTCCAGCCGACCAGCACTTCCGAATTGGTGTAGGGAGTACCCTGTTCTGCCCGCTTAACATGAGTGTGTTAACACAATCCCAACCAAAATCGCCAGAATCAACTGCCAGAACATATATACACACAGATATCCACAGCTCAGACATACGCCACATTACACTGCGATAACAAAGTCCAGCGTAAGATTGGAAGAATTTTAATGTAACCACAGGTCGCTGTGACCCGACAACAAGATACTAGTATGTAAACACAGACATGCAGATATTCCAAAACACATTCTAAATCTTTGTAGCTGCAGCCAGGTGACTGCCAAATGTGTTATCACTTATACGCACCAGAAACCAAATTACTGTAGAAAGCTGGGCACTAAACAAACTTGGGGGAAAAGCGTGGTGGGGTTATTGTAGACAGACATTATTTCAGCTGTCCACAACTAAAATAGAAAAGCTTTCTCTCTAGGGGCTTGGAAATTTCCTTGATTGTTTAAACATGTCCCTGTGTCTATAACCTGAGAATCTTGTAGCACACTGGCAAGGGGGGTTGAGCGTCAATTGCACCCCCTCCAGTGCAGCTGCAAATGCCTCTAAAATGGAACATTGCATGACGTCATTAACATCTGGTTTAACATGGGCTTGGCCACAATAGTTCAGTTGAGGATTTAACTTACCAGTAACTCTTATTTATTTTCCCTTGGCTGGAAAAACAATTACAAGCATAAAGAACAGAAAAAAAGAAGGGGGTCATTTGGTTGACATCACCAAAATTGCGCCTGCCGTCTTCTAATGCTCGCAATTACTGTGGTCACTTCCTGTGCTGAATTGAGCGTTGACTTGGAGATGGAATGCTGTATTGGCCAGAGCATTTACACAGGCCAAACTAAGGAACAGCTTCTGTTTGATTCTGGAAACCCTTGTAACCTTGTGTTTTGAAGACCACACACAGTTATAGAGGCCGAATGAGGATATGAAATATGACAGCAAGCTATCACTGTTGGGTATTCTTAGACTGTGGCATATATGGTTGGATTAAAGCAAACTGTGGTGAGATTATTCTGTTAGTGGTGTTCATTTGAATGTGAATGAAACAAGTGAACTCACATGGCCATGATTGATTGAACACTACCCAGACTGAAGACATCTTCACCATCCAAAAACAATATGTAATGTCACAATATGCAAGCCTAAAAAGGGCAAGACTTTTGTCTTCATAAGAGCTGTTGGTGGTTACAGAATAGCCGTCTGCTTACCACATATCCCTATGTGTGTGATGGAGTAGTTCCCCATGCTGGTTTGACCCCTTTACACATTGGTAAGTTTATAGAAGCTGTTTAATCGGAATGGGACTGTATGTCTGTATGACCGTATATCTATTGTTTTATATTTTTGTGTGAATGCTAAGTGAATAAGGACATAATGTATCAGTTTAGAGCAAAACTACAGGAAGAAACAGACTCTTACATTTCGGCCTCATATATACGATAATAATTCACGTAAAACACTACTGTATACTTATGGTGTTTATGGTGCATGTCAGTTTAATGCCACTTAAATTGTTTTTACGCACTACACTCTCAGAAATAAAGGTACAAAAGCTGTCACTGAGGTGGTACCTTTTCAAAAGGTACACATTTTTACCTATTAGGTTCAAATATGTACACTTTAAATACTAATATGTACCTTTAAGGTACCAAAAAGGACCCTTTAGGTACAAACATGTACCTTTTTATTGGTAATAACACATTCCCCCGCATAAGCCTGTTGCGCCGATCTCATAGAAGTGAACTGAAAATTCCTACAAGTGAATGCACACCGCTATGGGTATCAAATTTGGAACTTGTTCGGTTTGATACCTTTGATACATTTATGATACCTTAAATTTCATGGCTAATTAAGGAGTTGTACATGTTATTATTCATGTTTTGCTGGATAAAATGAAAGTGACCAGAATATCATAAGCCCCACCAAAGAACATTCTGTTTTTTCACCCCTTAAAAAAATTTCATTGGCGAGATGAATTAGCTCCACACCAGTCAAAGCTAGCCTCTCTTTATTGTATTAAAACTTCCTAAATATTACTTTAGACATTAAAATATTGTCCAAAATGATCCTCTGTCTATGGAAACAGACATTCTGAAGTGTCCCTCAGCACTCATAGTCAATCAAATAAAAGTCACAGGCACAGAAATGGTTATTTCTCACAAATCTGATCAGCTGCCTGCAAAACTTAATTAGAGAATAAGTAAAACCACAGACTAGAGAACAAAAGGTTGTGGCCCAAAGCTTGGATGTGACTACACGACTGTTCTTTTGTTTGTCTTTCGGCTCGGACAATCATTTAACGGTTTGACAAACACAGCCGACATCCATCTAAACTGCTTATATAAACCAGACTTCTTTAATCAAGTGTGCGGTTGACTGACAGCATGTTGCACAAGGCCAATTACAGGCTAGTGCCGCATGGTCCAGCACTCAACACTATAGACAAGCATATATGTACTCTTTTACTGGGACTCGGAAGTCGTAAATCTTACACTGCAGTTCAACTCACAGGCCAATGTTTCATTGTGAAGGGTTCACACAAGTCTAAACGTGGGTGGACATTGAAAACTCGCAGGAGGTGATAGTTCTCCCACAGGCATTTGAGCAGAGACGACCTTGAGTCATGAGGCGGATTGCTTGCTAGGTTATTCAGGCTGATGGATGGATTTAAAGACTGTGGTGATGTCATGCCGCAAACGCCAGAGGTTTCCTGTGCCGTTCACTCCCTTTCTGTCCACATAAAGGCATATATTTTTCTTTCTGTATCTTCCCCTGTGTTTAGGATAGCATGCGTCATCTAGATAACAGTAACTGTTAATGACTCTAGCTAAATTACTGTGTGCAAAGGTACACAAAACCTCAAAACAGGGGCAATTAAGAGACCCATTTAGATTTTAATCTGCTTTGCACCTTAAATTTGGAAATTTACAGCCGGGTTTCTTGAGTACGTGTCAGTGGTTTAACCGACAGCGTATGCTACGTGGTACAGTTTAAAATCAACATAATAGATGGTGTTATTTTTTGTGATTGCGATTATACTAAATCTGCCTTTTAATTTCCGTAAACGTGCTGCACTTCTGAATCTACTTTTCTTTTGTCTGATGTCATCAAGCCCCACCCCTCTACCCCGCCCCATCTTTCACCACGTGATTTCTCATAATCCAATTTTTGATTGCAGTCCAGGCTAATAGGAAGTACATGTATTATAATATTACTTACAGTTTTAAGATGTCCATTTACTTGTGAAAAATTCCAATGCATGACTGCGACCGCATTTTTATTATGCAGGTAACAACAACCAATGCTGTTTTTATTACTTTTCTTTTGATATTTATTATTTTGAATATATCTAAGTTTTTACGCGGTTTGAGATGTTTTTTCAAACCAAAGAATTCACATCAGAGCACTTCTGTATTAGAAATCCCATATATTTTAAACTTTATGTGTGATGATAACACTCAAAAGTATTTTAAATCGTTTTGAGGTCATAACATAATATTTTTCAAGACTTTGTATGAAATTATTGCTTAATCAAAACTAACCTGGTAAATCCTAATTTCTGTGAGAAGGAATAAAAGTTTACTGTCTCTAGTGTTGATGTCAACTAAAAATGGCAGCAGTTTGTACATAAAGGTATGTTTTTTGATTTGCATTTTTGTCATGTATTTCCAATGAGATTAGGTAGCCTTATACTTACAGTAAGTGCCACTCTTTCTGGTTTCACACAAAAATGTTTTTGACTTGACTTGAGGTTTGTTGAGAGTCTATCCATCATGAATAATGCAAGCTTTATGTCATCTTTTTTTGACAAGGAATAAGAAGCTCACACTTTAAGATGTCAAGGCTCATTGAAACACTTTAAAATGTGCAACAGAAGATTAACTCCTTGAAAACAGCACTTTAGTTGTGTTATACTAGACGCCAGATGTTACTGCCTCACAGATGCCTATCCATATTCTCATAAAATACACACCTTTGCCTTCCATTTGTGTGAAACCACAGTCACACGATACTTAAATGTGACATGTGGCTGCACTTTTTTTGCTTTGCTTTTGGAAATTTTGCCCAGTGACATTTCTAGGTAGATACTTCTCAGACAAGAGTGCATTAGTACAGCTTGCATTAAAGTTATGTCACAGTTTGATCTAAATGTAATGCTCAGTGACTAACGGCAGTAACAGAATCTGACTTCAAGGAAATGATGCATGGAAATTAACACAGCTTGATTATATTGTGCAAAGCACAGAGGATTTTTTTTTTTTAAATTATTTGCCATTTGTTTTCGAGCTATAAATGAATCCTTAAGCTTGCATCACTTTGTCCCACTTTGAGCTGGGTTGATGGATGGTTTAGATTTATCGTCTTGTATATACAATGTAAATGCAGTTCTACAACTGTCAAGAATAAAGATTGTCACGTCGCGGGGAAATGATGAACGACAAAATGAATAAAATCTGTGTAAGTCATATTCATGCATCTGACTAGCCTTGTTGACACTCAACAGAACATCTTTATATTCCTGTACAGTAACTAAAAAGGCACAAGCAGCTGTTCATGAACCACAGAGGCGTTTTAATTATTTAAACACGTTTTTAGACTGTAAATGTTTTTACCATCACAAATTACTGTACAACCTAATGGAATACAGAAAGTAATTAACTTGTTTATGCTTCAAAGAAACGCTTAACTCATTAGGGTGTGCATTGACTGTGTGCATTACAATTTTATTACATTTCACTACATGACTGTACGCATTGTAGATTGAACAGCATAGTGTAATATTTAACAGGCACACATTCCCAAACAGCACGAATGTGTGAAAAAATGTCTACATGCTATCCCTCAGGTCCCTTCAAGAAGCAAAGTGCACTGTAGGGGAAACCGGGGCTAGTTGTCACACTTTTCCCAGAGTCGGTTATTTATTAGTTTATTAGAAAATGGCTTATTTATTAGAAGTAAATTTCTGTATAGATGGTATAGGCTACTAACTAAATAAATAATGGACATTATTGCATATTGTCACACTCTATGAGGTAAAGTTACCTACAATTAAACAGCATAGCCTATGGTTTTTCATTTAATGTAACAAAGTAAAGCACATGAAACACAAAAGAAACTTTTTTTTCAGTCAACAGAGATTACAGTGGAAACTTGCTCCAACAGATTTGTTTTATCTATGTCAGGGACGTATGTCCACTTACCTAAATAATATAACAAATATGGTATTGAATCGCAGTTTATGAACATTTGAAAGAGCAATTACTGATCGGTTAATAATTTTAAATAGTACTAATGATAATTAAGTTTAATCCTCACGTCAGTAAACCGTTCAGATCATTTTCTGTAACACGTGCGTTGCGTCGCGTCGCACTCAGCGTGAATGACGCGGCAGAGTGCGCTGTCCCAGTGTAACGGACTCTTACCTGTTGAAATATCCTTATTTCTTTCCATGCCCAGGGAATAATGAACACAGGACATCAGCGTTAAAATAAGCGCGTAAAAGCGCCAAGGATGCTCCATCGCCGCTTCGGTGAAGTCCTCAGAGACGATGAGGAGTTTGCGAAGTTTTGAGTTGTTCTGCTGGTCAGCGCGCGTTAAATCCTAGAAACCCCGGGGTCAGCAATAAAAGCTCTCTCTTAGATCACCCAAGTAAAGTCATTTCTATTGGAATTCAGTAGTAATACACGTGTTGATTAGTCCCCTAAGAACAGACTGACTGTGATGGTGCCCGCGATGTTCCCCAGACAGGGTGACAGGAGTGAGTGTGATTGAACAAGTACAGCTGTGTTTGAGCACCCCTCCTCCTGCAGTCCTCAAACACGAGCTCAAATAATGCCCCCTGCGCCGCCCTTATTCACACCCAGACTCACGCGCTGCTTTCACTGTAAAGAAAAAATCAGCACGCTGAAAGTGAAAATTAGCTGCCTTAAAATGCCCATGTGTCTATTAAAACACGCGGTGAAGTCACTGCACTTTTTGACATGAAAAAAAAGAACTCTAAAAAAGAGATGATTTAATAAAAATTAATGGATAATGTGTCTGTTTGTTTCTAAAACAATCAAGGTAGAAATAAAGCAAAGGTGGTAATACATCTTTGCAATATTGACAAAGGGGAGAAAAAAAACTATACAGGAACTTAACACCCATTTTTCCAAACGCCATAAAATGTTGGGTTAGGGTTAGTCGAATTTAAAATTAGTGTAATTTAACAGTAGAATGGGGGGTTGGAATCAACATAAAAAAACAAATGTGGAACAAATGTCCCCACAAAGATCATAAAATGCAGAATTACCTACAGTACATAGAAGGGAGCAGCCAACAGCCCTCAGGAGAAAAACAGCTTAATAAACATATAATAATGCTTTAATTGTAAAATAAAGGGTTACATTTATGGTAGAGAATAACATTGCCTCTGTAGAAAAAGTGTGCAAGTAAGTACATGATAGAGTGAGAAAAAAGGAGATGACAATATGGCTTGTAATGATATTATTTCTAAAGTGCATTAAGTGGTAACAGTTGTTATTAGCTTATTTTAAGAGCAAAATAAAGTTTCAGTTTTTTGGGTCCTCATGACACGTGTTTCTGACATTTAATGATTGATCATTAGGTTATACATATATGTTTACATACATACATACATATATGTTTTTTTATAGGTTTAGTCCTGTCTTTTTGGTTTCTCCCTCCTCAGTTTGATTGTCTCACCTGTGTTTTATGCCAGCTGTCCACACTTTTGTCTTGATTTGTAGCCCTTTAAATGCCCTTGTCTTTTAGTTGAAGTTAAGTCTCGTTAACGTTATGATGCTGTGTAAACCCTCGTGTGTGTTTTTTGATTCCCCGTTCCCGTGGGGAATTCCTCCTATCCTCACCTATGAAGAATCGATGGCGGTGATGGAAAGATGCCGCCGCGCTCTCCAGTTGGCGGCTGAGGAGATGGAGGAGGAGCCTGCTCTAGTCCGGGTGTTTCCAGAGCCCGCTCCAGTTCCAGTGGCTGCTCCAGTCCGGGTATTTCCAGAGCCCGCTTCATTGCCTGCTCCAGTCCGGTTCCAGTTACTGTTCCAGTCCGTGTGATTCCAGAGTCTGTTCCGGTTCCGGTGCCTGTTCCAGTCCGGGTGGTTCCAGAGTCTGTTCCGGTTCCAGTTACTGTTCCAGTCCGGGTGATTCCAGAGTCTGTTCCGGTTCCAGTTACTGTTCCAGTCCGTGTGATTCCAGAGTCTGTTCCGGTTCCAGTGCCTGTTCCAGTCCGGGTAGTTCCAGAGTCTGTTCCGGTTCCAGTTACTGTTCCAGTCCAGGTGATTCCAGAGTCTGTTCCGGTTCCAGTGCCTATTCCAGTCCGGGCAGTTCCAGAGCCGGCAGCAGCAGACCTGCTGCCAGATTGGCCCGCTCTTCTGGAACCTGTAGCAGAGAACCTGCTGCAATGGCCAGACCCTCTAGAATCCGTAGCAGGGGACCTGCTGCAGTGGCCTGACCCTCCAGAGGCCGTGGCGGATGACCTGCTGCAGTGGCCTGACCCTCCAGAGGCCATGGCGGATGACCTGCTGCAGTGGCCTGACCCCCCCTGAGGCTGTAGCGGATGACCTGCTGCGGTGGCCTGAGGCCGTAGCGGATGACCTGCTGCAGTGGCCCGACCCACCAGAGGCCGTAGCGGATGACCTGCTGCAATGGCCTGACCCTCCAGAAGCTGTAGCAGATGACCTGCTGTGGTGGCCTCACCCTCCTGAGGCCGTAGCGGATGACCTGCTGCCATGGCCCGACCCTCCTGAGGCCGTAGCGGATGACCTGCTGCCGTGGCCCGACCCACCAGAGGCCGTAGCGGATGACCTGCTGCCATGGCCTGACCCTCCATAGGCCGTAGCGGATGAACTGCTGCAATGGCCTGGCCTTCCAGGGCCCGTAGCGGAGGACCTGCTGCGATGGCCCGATCCTTCGGTGTCTGTCGCTTCGCCTGGGCGCCCCCCAGAGACGGCCGCGCACCCCGTGTGCCCCCCCAGAGACATTTTTGTGTCCCCCCTGAGTGCCCAGCCCCCCCTCCCGGATTATGTTACTTACGGCGCAGGAGCGCCTTTCCGGGAGGGGGGTGTAATGTGACATTCTGCCCCGTCTGTTCTGTCTCCCCCGTGTCTTTGTATATTTTGGTTTAGTCCTGTCTTTTTGGTTTCTCCCTCCTCAGTTTGATTGTCTCACCTGTGTTTTATGCCAGCTGTCCGCACTTTTGTCTTGATTTGTAGCCCTTTAAATGCCCTTGTCTTTTTGTTGTAGTTAAGTCTCGTTAACGTTGTGATGCTGTGTAAACCCTCGCGTGTGTTTTCGTCTGCTGACTCGTCAGCATTTTGTAAATCTCTGGAGTGTTGAGTTTATTAAAACCTTTGCATATAAGTCAGTTGTGTCCTCCGTTTCATCCGCTGAAGGATTCCGTGCACGCACCATGAGCTGCACCCACCACCACATGAAAATCAGTATATTCTTGAAGAAATATCAATAGCTTTGTCTTGTTAATAAAAATTTGATGCAAAATTCATCAAAAACAGCTCAAATGGCAGGCGTGATTTCCTGGTTTCTGATATCCATGTTAGAACAAGTGTTGTGACAAGTGCTGTTGATTGACTTAGTGAGATCTAGTGGATTTTTGTTGTATAATGTACAATGAAATATAGTGACACAAAATGTGCTCAACCATTTGGTCAAGCGGGCAGTTAAAGGGTTAAATCATTAACAAATCAAACTATAGGAAATAGAAGGGTGTGTAAAGGAAATAATACAAAATGGTATTATTACACGATTGAGAACGGGACACACATTGAATAAGACATTACACCTAATAGGGAAAATCCAATTTACTTATGTAATCATTGTCATAAGGAGGAATTAGTAGATCATGTACCATGTCATTGTCAAAAATACATTACAGAAATAGAAATATTAAGGGAAGAAACTAGGGAACAAGGGCTAGTAGGAATTAATATTGCAGACATACTTAATGGTCATAACAATGGAAGTGTATTAAATTATTTTATAATAACTGGTTTAAATAATATAATCTAATTAGTATGTATTAAAAAGGGCCTTTTTTGATAAGCGGGAGGTAGCGGATTCAGGCCCACACTCCAGTACAGTAGGTGGCGGTAAAGCACCTTTATGTTGGATGCCAACTGCCATTAATAAACAAAGAAGAAGAAACCTGAAGCAGTCGGCATTGGCATATATGCGTCCGCAATATCATGGATTTTAATTGTAATAACCACTGATCTATATAGAGAATTATATAGTCATTATATATAGATCAGTGGTAATAACTCACTTATTAGAAAATGTCTTACTCGAGATGTCAGTTGTTATTAACAAGTTTAAAAAAGATGTCTCACCTAAATGTTCATTTTGTAATTTAGAAAATGAAACACTTACACACTTTTTTTGTAACTGTAAATATTCTGAAGACTTTTGGAAAAAGGTATCTATCTTGGTATTTTATGTATTTTATAAAATCGTTAAAATTGATGAATCTATGATCCTTTTTTTTTGAAGAATCAGATAAAGTTGATAATGCTTTAAAGGGTTTTAATTATCTTTGGGAAGTTTCATATTCATAAAACAAAAATAATGTATATTACTCCCTCTTTTTAATTTTTGTGTAAAGACCATAATATATTTTATGACTCATTGATTTAAATTACTAGAAACAAGAAATGTATAAAAACATCTCTAATATAAAAAAAAAATGTTATTTGTAAATTGTAAGGTACATGGTGTATACTTGTTATATGTATCCCCCATTTTTGTTTGTGTTCTGTATGTGTTATAAAAAAATTAAATAAAAAAAGAAGATATGCATCAGTGTTGAAGCTACCCACACACATTGGCTGATATAGCCTGAAAAATATTTTACCATAAGAAACAACATTCGTGGGGTAGTTCATTTCAAAGTTTAAAGCTAAATTTGAAATATGTAATTTAATCATGAATTCAGCTAACAGTTTTTTTTATTTGTATTCCAACCCAATGTGCATACTTTTAACCGAATCTGCCCTAAATATTATTGAAAATTATTAATATCTCATAGAATTAGTAATAGGAACTAATGCAGACAGAACTGCTCTGATAAAGCAGAGGCTCCTTTAAGTACGCACGGTGTCACGGTCTGGCGTGGCGTCATTTCCGTTTTGAGAAGCGCGCCTTATACCATGCTTGCTAGATGTTTTTTCGCCTTGAATCATATGATAAGTTTTGTTGAATTCAGTTAATTTCAGGTTATGTATGACTATTGTTAAACGATTAGCTGTGAGTGGAATTATTGACAATACTCTTTACATTAGTGTTACATATTCATATTCATTGCTTATCGTATGAATATCTGATATGGTCTGGTATGTATGATATATTATATTGTATTTTAACAAAACAGTAATAACATATGTTGTAGCATACCTCTTTATATGAATTTTACCTATTAATAATACATATTGCGCATATATTGCATAAAATTAACCAGTTGAAGTCATGTCCTCAATTTGAATGCTGGGAGATAAATAACTTCTATTACTACCTTGTCTATCATATGTAACGTTAGTTATTAATAGTAGCTGCAAACATACATGTTTAAATAGGATGAAGCGATACAGTGCTCCGGAAAATTGACCGTTAAATCACAGTAAAATTGTCGAAAAGCTACTAAATGTACGTTAGCATTATATTGCCACTTAATTTCATTTTCATTTGGCATATAATTCAGTGACATTTACACAGCTTAATAAATTTTATTTAATGTCTATATGTCGTTTTTATGGCACTATATAACTTTAATCATGAAACACTTATCTAGTGTTGTGTTAACTGTGTTAAAAGCTCTCTTTAAAAATGGGTTAACACACTGGAATGTGTACAGTTACACAAGTCATTTCAGCACTTGATATGTTTAAGACACTTTTGTACTCCACTTTACAAGTAACTTAAAATAGCAATGTTAAATAGGGGTTGAATAATTATGACATAGCTATAATATTTAAAATACATTATCACTTTTAATATGCTGGTAAAGTGTTTATAGATGCAGTTTTTCCAAGTCTTGGGTCTTCAGAAAAAAACTTTTTTTATAATGCACTTTAGTCCCTGGGGGACTAAATAACACTGTCTAAATTGTCATATCTTTTTATAGTACGAAATACATATTCAATTATTGAAACAGAATTTGCTTGATTAAACCCTTAATATTGAAATGTACGTGCATCACTGTTTTATATGAAC
Source organism: Enteromius viviparus (assembly GCA_032353835.1). Taxonomy (NCBI): domain Eukaryota; kingdom Metazoa; phylum Chordata; class Actinopteri; order Cypriniformes; family Cyprinidae; genus Enteromius; species Enteromius viviparus. The sequence goes on along the minus strand of JAUCNO010000548.1, from coordinate 6,486,103 downwards.
AGTATATTTGAAAAGTTTACATTTTTAATACAAAGAAACCCTTACAATTTTCCAGGCATTTCTAATAATCCTAACTTTTTTTTACAAAACCAGATGTTCTTCCTTGTGGTTGCCCCCTGTAGGATTTAAGAAGATGCAAAAGCAATATCACATTTACTTTGAATCAAATTTCCACTGTGCTGTAGCTTTCTTATCATATCCTATGACATTTTATCTTAATTATTTTTATTTTTAGATTTGGACCACTTTTTCTTTGCGATAGGACTGCTGTATGGACTTGCTCATGATGAACTGTGAGTTATTGGCTACATGCAGTGCACTGGGTTATCTGGAAGGAGATGTTTACCACAAAGAACCAGATTGCCTTGGTAATGCTTAGACCTTTAAGCTAAACCTGCTTTACAGCAGGAATTTCCTTAAATGTATTTTAAATATGGTAATTGTATCTTGTGACAGTGATGTGACTTATTTATTATAGAGAGTGTGAAGGATCTGATTCGTTACTTGAGACATGAAGATGACACAAGGGACATCAGGCAGCAACTGGGAGCTGGACAGATCCTTCAGAATGACCTCTTACCCATCATCTCCCAGCACATGCGGGACAAATCTCTCTTTGATGCCTGTATCAGGTGTTTGAGCGTATTGTTATTTTTAAGATATTTTCTGTATAAACTATATCAAATAGTTGCTATTCTAATGACTTTTTTTTAATTGTCAAGTTATGTAATGATTAAATCATGGAAAATAAGACATGATTGTTTCAAATAATTCTCAGGCTAATGGTGAACCTGACCCAGCCAGCACTACTCTGCTTCGGAAAAGTTCCTGATGATCCGGCCTTCCGACATCACTACCTCCAAGTGACATCATACCTTCAGGCCTATAAAGAGGTATAAAGACCCTTTCACACAAATTTTACTATCACTGTGTCTACACTGGACCTAATAGTGCCATTCTACTACAGACAAAATTACACTAGATGAACAACTCTTCAACAGTAAGTTGGCACCCTGTTTTATTAATTATGTGCTTCATGCATTTACACTACTTGTTACTCAAAGGTTGAATGGATTGGTAACACACATGGTGTCATTTGATAACACTAGTTAATGTATTAACTAAAATGAACAAACAATTACAATATTTATTCATCTTTGTTAATGTCAGTTCATTAAAAAATACACTGTATTGTTGTCAAAAATATTGATATTTCAAAAAATATCGATACTGAAATATCGGAACAGTACTAATAATAATTTCTAGAAGTATCGATATACCAATACTAGCCGAGCTGTCACTTTCATTTCTCTCCAAACACGTTGAAAAACAACACCGCAGTGCCTGTCGCATCTCATTCGCTCTGGTTAAAAAGCACAAATAAAGCGAATAGAAAGATGGCAAGTGCTACCTGGAAATATTTTTGGATATGATAGGGTGACCATGCATGCCATTTTTCACAGATGCGTCCTGGCCAGGATTTATATAAGGACATAGGTTTTGGTTTGGTTTGCATGTGCAGACTGATTGGTGTATGACATCGATTCCTAATGTTTTCGAAATGCCATGACGTGTCCGGAAAAAAATGTGACGTATGGTCACCCTAGTATATGAAGCAAATGACCAAGGACACCTAAGGATGCAAGCTAGTTGCGCTAACACCTCTAATTTAGCTGAATTCTTCACCTGAATCTGTATATATATATTTATTAGGGTTGAAAACACTAAAATAGATAATGAAAATACACAGTGCATGTCCGACTTCAGCCAGTGGCGTCAAATTACAGAACTGAATATTGCATTTGTATGGACAAAATGCATCTAAAAAATAGTGGAGGAAAAGGATTGAAATGCTGCAGGAAAAATGCATGATCCAAGCTGCCCAAAACATGAGGATTCTTTATTTTAAGCTCTAAACTAATACATTAAGGTAATAGTTTGCCTTGTCTGGTGCTTTGGCAGATGCGTGTGCATCCTCAGCCGCAGCACCACAAAAAGTTTAAGGTCATGTTCTTATCTGTAAATGTCATACATTCGTACAAGCGTTTCCATTTTTGCATAAAGGTCCATCCTGTTAGTAAATCTCTTTTTAAGACTTTGTTGGGGCCAGTTCTCCTCTGGCCAGACACCCAGCACCTAATTTCCAGTTCAATTTTAAGCGCATGTGCAAAGTTCTTATAATGTTCTTGTTTGTTTGTGTGCATTTGGTTCCGGTGATCAGTCCACAGGGCTCATCAACATGTTCTGGCCTCCGATGAAGATCATCTTTTTGTGCATGATCTGGATATGGACCGAGAAACAGAATAAGAGAGAGAGAGAGTAATTATTAGCGTAGATGCCATTCTTTTTACAATGTAACTAGTACATTGTGTGTTAAGGGGAGTGTTGCCAGTTCTGCGTGATCTAATTAATGCAGCATAAAAATCCTTTAACAGATTTGATTAATAAATGTGTATCAGTGTGTTAAGTGTAAGCCAGAGTAAAGAGATGTGTCTTTAATCTAGATTTAAACGGACTGAGTGTGCCTGCCATTAATTAACCTTTCTGCATTTGAGGTTGAGAGCATAGGTCGCAATTTAGATATTTTCTTGAGATGGAAAAACACATGGCTTTCAAATGAAAGACTGCTATCCAAACAGCACACCTAGGTTCCTAACTGATGAAGAATTGACAGAGCAGCCATTAAGTGTTAGACAGTGTTCTAGATTATTACATGTGGGGTTTTTAGGTTCAATAATTAACACCTTTGTTTTGTCAGTGTTAATGTGTTAACTGCAGTTTATAAACTATAAATTAATAGTTTGCAAATTATTTGAAAGGACTTTATCAGTGTATATAATTAAGCAGTTTCGCGTTTTATATTCATCATTATATCATTTGTATCATTGACAGGCTGCTTTGAGGAGGCTCGCGGCTGAGTGTCCAGACAGTATTGCGCCCACTGACCATCAACAGCTGATTAAGCCGAGACTGGTGGACTCTTTCCTCTTGTGCTCCAACATGGAGGAAAGCTTTGTCTGAGAGGCTCCCTGTATCTCTGAATTGAAAGGGAAGGGAAGGGGTGGTAGGTGGTGTTGGGGTACAATTTAATCAATGCATTTATTTGTTACCAAAACAAACCACCTTGTGGTTGATCCTTATGTTTTTGTACACATTCAGCCATTTGGTAGAAATATGTAACATGCATGAATGAAATTGTAAAAAGGCCTGAGTATAATTTACATCAGTTAGGGATTTAGAGAAATCATACATAATACAGTGGTACTGACTAAATTAATTAGCTCCAATTGTGTTTAAAATGTTACATGTAACACTGTGTAAATTTCCTATACACATGAATGTAAATTGATGTTTGATAATACATGTTGGTTCAGTCTATATAACGCAGAAAAATATTTAAATAATCAGCTGAATAAGAACGTCTTGACTAAAACAAAATTCTATTGAAAGTAGGCTTATGCTAAATATCGATATGAATATTGACAGATCACCATAGATCACCTGAGAGCAAAGGTCTGGGGAACACCAAGCTAAAAACACAGGGGTGTTTAGGGATGTTAAAAATGTATGGCAGCGTCTGGTACAAATCCTAATCCAGAAAAGTTGGGACATTTTGTAAAATGTCATAAAATCAAGAATATGTTATTTATTCATTCTCTTTATTTAACTGACTAAAGTACCAAGAAAATCCATAAATAATTAACAAATAATTTTCAATTGTTTTCTAATTGAGAATGCTAATTATTAAAGTTTTACAAGCAAAATCTTTGCCCAATCTTGTTTAATAAAACACTTCTGATGCTCAGTCGTCTGCGATCAATCATTGTCCGATTCTCTTTTTCATGATGGCTCACATATTTCAGTAAGAGACAGATCTGGACTGCAGGCAAGCACTCTGTGTCTATGAAACTATGTTGTTGTAACACATGCAGAATGAGAACTAATATTGCCTAATTATGGACTTCATATAAAAGATGTCATGCTAATGGCAGTATATAGCTCTACAATCCCAATAAATGCCTCCATGTCAATTGTGCCAGTTACCCATGCAGTCTGTTCTGCTGTAAACCTATACCATGACAAACGATTACTTTTGCATGTGTTTTGAAAGATAAAACGCCAACACTTTATAATAACGTTCAGTTGCAAGGCATTCATAAGGGATTAGTTAATGATCAACTAATTATTTACTAAATAT
>JAUCNO010000548.1:6448011-6461806 GCA_032353835.1 Enteromius viviparus | reverse complement strand
GGCATTTCCCTTTGCCAAATAAGTTGAATGGAATAATAAGCCAAGCACAGGTTCTGAAAAAATACTGTCTTGACATTTGTCTAAAGACGTGTACATCCCTAAATAAAAGGACACCTCTTTTGAAGCCACGACCAATGCCAGCTGCATTTCAACCCAGATTGCAGCTATTTTACCAGAGCTGCATGTGTCTGCTCTAACACACTAAAATAATGTTTGTAGTTGTTGTTACTTTAGCATTTAATGTAACTTACTCTCTTAAGGGTACACCAAAAAACTGGTGGAAAACGTCAAGGTTCGAGGTGTGCATTTAGAGATACTCTTTAGCATATCTATTTAATGAGTGGTTGTTTGATTTACTCAGACCAGTCTAGTCATTCTCCTCTGACCTCAGGCATCAATAAGACATTTTTGCCCACAGAACTGCAGCTCACTGGACATTTTTTCTCTCTTTTTTTTTCTTTTGCTTTTTTTATTTGGACGATTCTTTTTAAATGAAACCCCAGTAGATCATCAGTTTGTCAGACCAGCCTGTTGGGTACACCAATCACACTATGTTCAAAGTCACTTAAATTATCTTTTTCTCCATTCCGATTCTCGGTTTGAAATTCAGCAGATTGTTATGACCATGTAAGCCATGTAGACATTATTAGATATTTGCTTTAACAAAAAGGTGTACCTAAAAGAGCAGCATAGAATCCAAAAAACACTTTAGAATAGGTAAAACTTATTTATGTATTTATTTACCACTTATTTATTTATTTTATATTTACTATTAACTACAACTTTTCCCTCAATAACTTCTTAATTTGTTGCTTAGTAAGATAGTTGTTAAGTTTAGATATTGGGTAGAATTATAGATAGGGTAATAGATCAGGTTATGTAGAGCAAGGCATCAATTTGTGCTTAATTAGCACTAATAAATTGCTAAAATTCTAGTGATATGCATTCTAATAAGCGACTAATAGGTGCGTACTGTAAATTCAACTGTAAAATAAATTGTTACCTAAAATGCATTGCACTAATAAACATACAGCACATTGCCAGTGTTCTTATCTAAGCGAAGATATCTGAGGATAGAAGCCACATGTCTGTACTGTACATCGGCCATATATTTATCCTTTTTATGTATTTTTTTTCTCATTTTTTTTTATATCAATCATGGCAAAGTTTAACACCAACTCTGAAAGGAACAGAAGCTGCATCACAAGAACTGTGCAGTGTTATTTTCCTGTTCATAAATTAATTCTGACTTAAAATCAGTTGAAGCCCTAATAAAAAGTTGGAAATTCAGCCCAATGTTATTTTGAGGTTTAAGTCAAACCTATTTTCCACTCGTCCGAAACAAACACAAAATATGATGCAAGGATCCATGAACATCTGGCAATACTTTCAGCATCGCCCCTCACTCTATCTCACTGTCTACCTGCTCGTTCCTCAGTTGGTTCTGAATTATTCTCTCTCATTAACAGCCGGTTAGGGCCATGGGATCTCAGGCTTTGACTCAAATCAAATATTTAACACAGGCTAAACAGCTCAAGAATCAATGATGCGGTCCAGAGCTCACACCTGTCGGCCTCATCCAGCGCCTCGGCGAGTTAGAATATTGCAATAATGTGTAACGGAATAGATATGATGAGGAATAGTTGATAGTGATATTCCTGTCAACCTGACAAATATCCCAACATGGGGGAAACTGTCCGTCAGTAATGCGCTGATGTAGTGTATCTCAGTTCTTTCCAGAGCTGTATAATTCAACAGCGACACACTGGACCGAACCTGTCAGACGGCTCATATCAAGGATTCACACAGACAGACTGAACCTGACAAAGATAAGCTTCAGAATCAATACTGAGACAGATCAACTGAACAAAAGCACTATAAAAATGACATTAAATGGACTTAAATGAAAGAAAGAAAAGGAGTTAAGACAGTTAAGGATGCAGAGTGTATTTTGTGTGTCACCAACACAGTCTCACGAGCAATTCGTATGTATTTGTACGAGGTGCCAAAGTTGTGCCAATTCGTACTAATTCATACAACCTCACTTGTACGATTTTGTACGATCTGTCTAAAATCATGTGATGGGTAGGTTTAGGGGCGGGGTTATGTTTAGGTCATTCGTACAAACTTTTACGAATTGCCATCTCGTAAAATATGTACGATTTAGGATAAATCGTATGAATTCGTACGAGTAAGGTCGTACAAATTTGTACAAATTAGCCACCTCATAAAATACGTACGAATTGCTGTGAGATCAGGTTGGTGTCACTAGGACGTATAGTGTTCGGTAACACTTTATTTCGATAGTCCCCTTTAGATATTTGACTAACAGTAAGTAACATTGCAAATCCATGTCAACTAGCAGTCATTAGAGTATTAGTAGAATGTCTGCTTAATATCTTAACACTTTATTTTAATGGGTTCAAAACACACTAGATACTGACTATCAGAAACTATGCAAGTATATTTCAACTTATTCTGCTAACCCTAAATCTACCCCTAACAGTCTACTCTGAGAGTTAGTAGACATGTAGTTTTGCATTGAAAAGAATCAGTTGACATGCAGTTAACATGTAGTTACAAAGTTACTTATAGTTAGTAGAATGTCTAAATAGACTATCGAAATATAGTGCAACCTAGAGTTTTCATTGGGTTTTAGTGCCATGTTTCTAGGGATATATCAGTGGTTGCTTTTCAGGTGTTGCTTACTTAAAAGAACCCTACTGGGTTGGTTGACATGGTTTCATGTTAGCTTCTGCTGGTAGAAGAAAAAAGCACATAAATCTCAAGTGAATTTTTTATCACATTAATTTGGCACATTGAAAGTGTTTTGTATTTAATGCATAACAATTTTTGTTATTAGCTTAGCAACATGCTAACACCAAGATCTACCGGAATCAGTTGAATTATGTCTTGTGCAGTTTTCTTGAAGACTACTATGTTTGTGTGCTGTGTAAAGATTGACAAGAATGATTTGACAATAAGTACATTTTACATGCAACAAACTCTTTTCTTAGTCTACTCAGTAGAGGAGAGTGCCGGGTGATAAATATTCACTAACCCTGCTAAAAAATAGTATATGATGGTTAGGTAGGTTTTGAAGCTTTGATGCTGGTCATTTGCTGGTTTATGCTCGTCCTTTGCCAGCACATGACCAGCATAAACCAGCAAAAGTACCAGCTTAAACTCAGAAAGGATCAGCATAAACCAGCAAAGGACCAGAATAAACCAGCATAGGATCAGCATAAACCAGCAAAAGGACCAACACAGACTAGCATAAACCAGCAAAAAGACCAGCACAGAACAGCATAAACCAGCAAAAGGACCAGCATAAAGCTAATATAAGAGGCAATTAAAACAAAATGAAACCAAGATTTTCTATTTCATATGGGATATTGCATTATCTATACTTGCACAGAAGGCAGATTTACTTTCTGTTTTGCAGATTTATTTATTATTATAAATTTTAACAATGACATTTTTGGTATCAAAAAAAAACAAAAACACATTCTACACATTCTACATTAAACTTATATTCCCCACACAACATACAATTCACAAATACAAAAATAATGATAATAAACAAATCATAAAAAAACAAAAAATAAAAATAAATAATAATTATAAAATAATACAACAGCCAAAATTACAACACAACAATTATTTCCCTTACACATTCTACAAACAGCGTAACAAGCTACCCCATTTAATTTTTATGGAAATGACACAAAAACATTCTGTTATATTTAGCTTTCTGTGTTTTCCAACAGAACTCATAGTGGAGATGTTTATTTCTCAAACATCGGTTTAATAACATGTCTCATTAGCAAACAAGTACACTGTACTGTACAAATATCATGATTTTATTAGGAGAATAATTTCAATGGTTAGTTCGTATCACTCTTTTAGATCATAATTTTAAACATTTCATAATATATATAAAAATCAAGGGACATGTTTGTGAAGAAGTGTATGTACAGTACACAGAAAACAAGCCAGCTCAGTTAGTTATAAGTAAAATTTCTAGAAATGAAAATCTAATATTGCATTACCTTCCTTTCTTTTCTTATTGCGAAATAAGGTTTCAAGCGGATAAAAGAAAAAAAAGTATTTTAAACTGATAGCCAAACCGCTTCCACACAATAAGACACAGAAACCATGAAGATAGTTGGAGTGAATAAAAGAGTGCCTTGTGTTTCTTGTCGTTTGAGGGGATTGATCCCTGAGAGGCATCATCTGGATCAGAGACTCTTCAGATAATTATAGAGCTTCTGATAGCGTGTGACACAGTCTTAAACCTCACAGCGGTGATATGGATGAGAGAACAGCCTCATCCCTGGTGTCACTGTAGAATGAACATCAAACAGTTCCCTCAAACACAGATCCGATCCAACGCCTCTGTTTTGGTTTGAGATAAATCCCTTTTCTAAAGCCATTAACACACCGGAATCAAGCACTCCAAAATATCACTCATATTCTTCAGGAGAGCTCAAGCATTAAACGTGACAAGTGTTAATCGTGTTCAGCAGAAACAGCTCTAACTTTTGTTCAGGTGTGAGAATAGCGCCCCCTTCAGGGCCACACTGCTACAATATCATATAGACACAGTTTCTTCTGCAAGTGGTCAAATTCAGCAGACATTCTGTACATTCTTGCTGGTTTGAATTTATTAATTGTAAAAATACAAAAAGTAAGAGTAGCTAGCATAATTTAATACCAATGCAGTAAAGCTGAGGTAAATATAGGTTTCATACACATAAATACAAAAAACCATCACAGAAAAACACATACAACACTAAAATAATGCAATAAGCATGATATATACACATATATATATATATATTGTATGTCATGTTCATATGTTAAATATATTCAGATATAATATAAAATATAATCATATAAATATATATTAAATAAATATTTTATATGTGTGCATTTGTATATACATAATAAATAGACATGTAAACAAAAACTTTAGATTCGATTAATCACGGTTAAATGCTTGTCAGCGCAAGCTTTAATATAGTTTTATAGATACGAACATGAACATCATGTCATTGATGCACAAAGGAAAATAACACTGCTAATTATTTGCTTTTTCTTGAGTGTTCTGGATCTCAGTCAAACATAAATCAGAGTCACATCACCTCGAAAAGCAATAGCACACCTCACATCAATAAGCTGCATAATGTGAGGAAACACAATCAGTAAATATGAGTAATAGAGATAGCGATGCTTATTTTAGTAAGCACCACAAATCTCAGTAAATGGCACAATGCCTGGGTCACCAGGCCCAGTCCACTCTCAAGACCCTTGTTTCACACTAATTGCAGTACTGCTTGCTTATTCTATTGCAGGATCCCATTATTTTAACACCACTGACATTGTAGTAAACACACACATCAAAGTTTGTTCTGTTATGATTACAACCATATGGACTCAAACTGCAAAAAAGAAAGAAAGAAAAAACACACACAAATTTACTGCAGTTAGACACACACACACACACACACACACGGACAGAGACTATTTTTAGAGGGGTTTAGAGGTGCATTTGGGGACAGGGCGGGTGGTTGGGTGGGGAGGGGGGTTAATACTTATTGCTGGGTAAGTCAGGGTCATTCTCTGCTTTACATTAACCTGCTGCCTCTGGCCAAACATACTCTATAATTACACTTTTTATAACTATTTCCAAGCAAAACCCTATTTCTAAGCCCTGCAAAAAAGCGGAAGTTAGGATTTGCTGCAGTTCTATTAAATCAGCCCCTGTAGACTATGTCCAATGGTTTCACCAACTGCTGTTGTTAAAACAATCATCTGTTATAAGGCTTTTAAACTGGGCCATAAATCACTGTTTCCTTCCAGATAAAATAAATAAAAAACACAAAATGACCATGAAAGCTAATGTAGCAAAAAAAAAAAAATATATATATATATATATATTTATATATATATAGAGAGAGAAAGAGAGAGAGAGAGAGAGAGAGAGAGAAAGAGAGAGAGCTGTTTTTAGACAAAAACATATTCGTACTTCCGTGTTATTTGTATAAAAAAAACTATATAAATGCATTAAAAAAATACACATCGATTGTTTTATTTTCTTTTAGTGTTATAGTTATATTTCAGTGTTTAAACAGTAGCTGTATATGTAAACTATAGGCTACATATTAAATATGAAAATGTCCCCATTGTAAGGTGTCACCTGAGTCGGTTGGATCCATGTGCAGGCTGTAATGCTCATGGTCGTACAGGCGGAAGTCAGGTCACAGGCGAACAGAGTAAACAAGGGAAATACGAGAAATAAACAATCCAAAATAAACACGGGTAAATAACACGGAAAAACGCTCGGCATTATGCTGGCAGTTGACTGCTGGGCAAATCAAAACTTCGCAAAGATTAAGCGTCCAGTCTCTGTTTATAAAAGCCACCAAATGGCGAGCGATCAGCAGCGGAAGCGGGCAAGGTACGTGGGGAAACAGGGTTTGGGTGGGAATTTAAAACTCGGGCGAAGGTTCCAGCTGCTGCCGTCCAGAGAGCGCCACAGAGGCGCGACTGGTGACAGAGCCCCCCCATCGTAGTTGAGCTCCGCCGGGTTCAGTTTGCGGGAGTAGAAAGCGCAGAGGTAAAGCTTAGCGGGGTTTCCGTAGCGCTGAGACAGAAGGGAACTTCCTGGAAGGCCTCTATGCTTTCCTCAGACCAGGGCAGGCGTCTGTATCCCTTCTTGGTCATGGACGTTAGTGGGGCTGCAATCTTACTAAAGTCCCGGATGAATCGCCGATAAAAGTTTGCAAAGCCAAGGAAGCGCTGTAGCTCTTTCAGAGTTTGGGGTTGAGACCAGTTTGTCAGGTGGAGGGTCGAATGAAGCTTTTGTCTAACTCCTCTTGAATATACTGCGCCATACTCTCGGACTCAGGTTGGGAGAGTGGAAGATCCTGTCGGCAGGTGGCTTGGGTCTGGCTGAAGGCTATGCGCAGGTCGTGGTAGGGCTGAGGTAGGTCTGTGAGGTCGATGTCCTCTGGTTCAGGGCCGGAGATAGAACAGGCCGGACGGGTGGCATGCTGGAGGCAGTGAGCGTGACAGTATTTGGACCAGCATGTGACCTGATGAGTTTGCCAGCAGATGGTGGGATTGTGCAGCTCCAGCCAGGGCAGGCCGAGAATTAGTGGGTGGTCGAGTGAATGGATCACATGAAAGGAGATTTCTTCTGAGTGCAATGAGTTGGTGTATAGGGTGAGGGTCTGGTCGGTGATGTGTCCGGTGCCTAGGGGCCAGCCATCGAGGGCTGCCACCGCCACAGTAGGGGAACATGAAAGAAGAGGGAAATGGTGTTTAGATGCAAAGTCCTTATCAACGAAGTTGTTGGCGGCCCCTGAATCCACCAGGGCACCGGCAGGTATTTCACAGTCATTGTACATGAGTAAAACATCAATCTTCATGGCAGGGCTGACAGAAACGGCACTCAGCCGGTAGACTCTAGGAAGCGGTGGACAGGTCGGGCATGTGGCGCGGAGATGACCCGCCAGACCGCAGTACTAGCACAGGTTGTTCTGCATGAGTCGCTCAGATCTGAGTAGAGCCAATCAGCATGGGCTCTGCGGGGGGTAGGCTGGGTCGGGCCAAGGCCTGTGAAGTAACGGGGTGGCGCGGTTTGCGTGAGAGCAGGAGGTGGTCGGTTATGATAGCCAGGTCCATATACTCGGCGAGAGTCTTATCCTGGTCCCGGCTGGCCAGCTTGGTCTGCAGTTCCTCTCTCAGCCCGCATTGGTAAATGGTTAACAGGGGGTCTGCATCCCATCCAGTCTGCGCAGCGAGTGTGCGGAATGACATGGTATACTCCGCGGCGGAGGAGGTGCCCTGAGTATCATGATCTCGTCCTTGGCGTCGCGGCCGTCTACGGAGTGATCGAAGACCTTCCTGAACTCTCTGAAGAAGCTTCGATAGGGAGGAAACACCATGTTGCGGCCTTTCCATAATGCAGTCACCCAATCGAGAGCCTTCCCGGTAAGTAGCGAAAAAATCAAAGACACCTTGCTTTCATCAGTAGCAAAACATTACGCTTGCTGAGTCATATAAATCTCGCACCGGAGTTAGAAACCTTCGCACTTGCCTGCGACTCCGTTGTACTTCTCCGGAAGCGAGAGTCGAGCGGGGTTGATCGACACAAGGTGGCATCTCGCGGTGGCAGTGGTGAGGGCCTGAATGGAACGGACCAGCTCCGTTCCAACAACATAGAAAAACGCTCGGAGTTGACTGCTGGGCAAATCAAAACTTCGCAAAGAATAAGCGTCCAGTCTCTGTTTATAAAGGCCACCAAATGGCGGGCGATCGGCAGTGGAAGCGGCCAAGGTACGTGGGGAAACAGGATCCAGGTGGGAACTTAAAACTCAGTTACCCCTGCTGCCGTCTAGAGAGCGCCACAGAGGCGCGACTAGTGACACCCATAGTTAGCGTTTATGTGTGTGTTTGTCAGTGGCGATTTCTTTAAGACTACAAGGGGAGCTCAGCTTCCCCTATAATGTCACAAAATTAATGGTCAAATTATGTACTATTCTATTAACATTTTATTGACTAAAAATGCGTTAGAAAACGTTAATCTCAAAGACGAGTTCATTCAGAATCAGTTCCCGTAGCGTCACAGTGCATTTCCCCGTTGAAGCCCAGCGTCCATGGACTTTTTTTTCAGTGCTTTGAAACTAGACGGTCAATGGATAAACACTGCGATTATGTCCCGCCCACGGACACTCAGCGTCTCTGGGGGTGAATGAGGAGCAAATGAGGAGTGGGCTGGCCTGGAATCCGAGCTACTGCGTGATGACTGGAGGGTCTGTTGAAAGATTGCATCACCTTTTGATTGACAGCGATTTTGTACTATAAGGAATCAAGATCAGTCTAACTGCTGCAACCTATTTCTTTATATTTGCTTGGCGAAATTGCTTGATTTTCATCATACATTTCACACAAATATACACAATTTATGATGCTTCTCAGTGGCTCTGTGTACAAGCTGGCGTTCCTTTTGAAAACAGCTGATGGAGATTTACCACTAATCAAAGAACCGGCTTTACTGACTAGATGTGCACAATATATTGTTCAATATATATCGCCCAGCCCTGGTTGTAACATTAAAAATAATTAAATGAACACCCACTTAAAACAAATAAAATGTTTAGAAATGAAATGCTCCAGCAACAGTGTGTAAGTACTACTGTTATGAGAACAAAAGCCCAAATAACCAGATTCTGAGAACTTTCCTTGTTAGCTGGGTAACCAGCAAAAAAACAAGTCCAATTAAAACTGAGTAGTCACTGAGAATCACCAGTCTGTTCTGTTTATAGCTATATTAACATTCACAAAAATACACACATTTGCATGTATGAAATGAGATCTCACCAACGTTAATTTAAACAAACAAATGAAACATCCAAGCTCATTTAAGTTAAATGAAGGTGTGCCGAAATGCAAATATTGATCCCTCCAAGTATCACTAATGAGAACATATGAGCATCTTCAGATATGAGTATATTAAGCTATGAAACCACATGCACACTTGCATGCAAAGTGCCACTGAATATTTTATTCCATTTTGTATTTGCAGGTGCATAGACAAATACAAGTATAAATTATTAATTAAGCTGTCAAGGTATTCGCTGTATGTTGGCATCATTTAGAGTGAGATTCCCTTGCGTTGTGTCACGTAACGATCAAACATTTACACACCATCTCTGAGACGAACCCTTATACAAACTGAACACAGTCATCGAGAGCCTTTAAAAGCACGAGAGGTTGTCTGAGCTCACTGTGTGTGTTTATTGTGTGTATTTGAGCATATGAGGCTTCTGCACTTTATTCACTTGGGTAATCTGGCGGCCATTCCTAACGAGGTTGTCACAAACCCCCATAATGAGCCTCAAAAAGATGAATGTAAAAATGTATCCATTACTGGGCCTTCATCTTCCTGTTCATTAGCTTAGCATAAGGTTACAATACATTACTCTAGCGCCTAACAACACCTCTCGCCACCCTAAGGAAGAAAAACTCTATTGAGTGAGTAAGTCTAGTCTCACGAAACAACAATATGCACATTCTGTAATTATCATAACGGTGCTACGCAGATACGCTGTCACTCTATTTCTCATCTTTCTATTGTATCCCTTATTTTCTTTGTCTTGGTGTCGTCTTTTGCTGAGCGGAGACAGTATGGTTCGTTTTGGCAGGCGGCCTCTGTTTCCACGGCAACTTTATAATTGCTTTGGAAGCGGTCCAGACGCTACTGGATGCCGAGGAATTATTGATGTCAAAAAGAAACATGTATGAAATGAGGAAATATGTATGCAGCCATATGGTCCTGTGCACATCCGTGTACAATGAAATCATAGTGTTGCTTTTGAAATGTTTTTCAAAGACAATTAAATTGTCACAACACATGCTCTGCAAAATGCTTAAATGATTGGGTGTATTATGGCTCCATTAGGGCATGTTACATGTCACAATATTACCTTACCTGATCTAAGTGTGAAATCAGAGTCTTGGAGTACTTAACGACTGCTGGATCTTTGATGCCTTTAAAGGTGACGCTCTGTGTGTGTAATGAGGAGAATACTGTATAGACATGAACAGCTTTGTGTCAGTCAAAATTAAATGTAATCAGATTTGTAAAAAATAAATCTGCTTTGTACTGCGTGTATGTGAGATTTTTATTATTTTTCCAAAATATCCTTACAGATATTTTATAATTATATTAAATAATATTTAATTTTAAATATTATATTTATTATAATTTTATTACATTTTATATAATTAAAACACACACACACACACACACAGTATGTTTGTGAGTTATATATTATTATATAACTTATTATATAAGTTGATTATGAAAGGATATGCAAATGTTTTAAAACATTTGTTATCTTAACGCAGTACACTTGGCAATAAAAAGATAGAATAAAGCAAGCTAGTGTTAGAGGCCTATATATAATATTAATTAATCTTAAAATGAAATTTATTATGCATAATTTAATGGACCAGAAATGCTACTGTGAACTAAAACTATGCATCTGTTAATCGAAATAAATCTGAAATAGTAAAAAAAAAAAAGAAAAAGAAAAAAAACTGAACATTTAAAGAAAATAGAAATGTTACATTGACAGCCAACTGAAAGAAAATTACGTTTAAGATGTTTAATCCCTAAAAGGAAAACTGAATGAAAAATATATATAAATATAGAAAATTATATAATAAATATAAATAAAATGATCAAAGCAAGTAACAAAAGTTAAACTAAAATGAACTGAAAATATATACTAGTAAGTGTAATGATTCAGTATCAATATTTCATTCACCTCAATCATGTTATATTTTTCTCATTTCGGTTAAGCTACTGGAATATTAGGCCACATGTAAGCATATAGCTACTGCAAAGGTTTCTGGTTTGATTTGCGTGAATAATTTCTTCAAGAAGTAGGACAGTGCTGGGTTGACGAAGAATCTTCTAAGTTGTATCACCTCCTCGGTAAGATGTTCCTCTTCTGCCCAAATGCTGCAAGAGTCATAGACACATTAACCAGGGCTCTGGTGACACTCATTAAAGTAACATATCGTGTCCCCAGGTGAATTAGCAGGCAAATGTTTTATTGCTATACATAGGTGTGAAAATATCGTATATACTGTGAGGGGAGGATGGGGGGGCACGCAGTCCCCTTTGTCTTCAATACTGTGGTTGTTTTCTTATTGTGTTATGAAAGAACATGTGCTAATAGGAGATGGAAATGCCTTCCTGGCTGGTCTTTTTTCCCCTGTTTGCCTTTGTGGGGTTAATTTATGCCCTGTGAGTCCCTCTTGGGTGAGAAGAGGCTGAGATTGGTGTGAAGTTTGCTGAATGGAGCAGGGGCCAACGGGCTTGCCAAACACACACACACACGCGGGTGCTAACAGTACAAAGACAGTATTCACAGCTGTGGGCAGGAGATGTAGGATATGATAGAACTGTGCTAAATTTTTGAACTCGTAAAGATAGTGCCATATGATTAGTAGTGTTTGCTAAGGCCACTGTCTGAACTGGGAAACTCAGAAGTAATTTTGATACCATCATTTCTGAGTGGGGCAGGCCATAGCTTAAGAGCTCTTAGCAAAACGCTAAAAACACCTAAACACCTTATATGATGCAATTTCAAGTTTCTCTTTCTCCTTGGGGTGTTTGCATTGATAAGATCCCTAAAGTTGCAAAGTGTCAAGCTCAAAAAGGTATTCTTTATAAAAGTTTATACTTGACCACACCCCCGCTAAAACGGCTCATTTAAACACACCTCCACATGTCTACATCACGGTGTGGGAATATTTGCATAATACAGCGCAAATGTTTACACAAAGAAAAGGCGGAGCTATTATTCTCACCGGTGCTGTGTTTCTTGTGAAATTGAAACCACTTTGTTTGTGGTGACACAAGTGTATTATGTATGTATGGTAACTAGTGATGCACGATCATGAGTTTTTATGACATATTTCAATACCGTTTTTTGTACAAGCAAAATTGGCAGATTTTTATTTTTTTTTTAATCATTTTTTTTTTAATTATTTTTTTCTTCACACATAAAACAAGCAAGATTGAAAGTATACATAAACAAGATGTTTATTTGGCGTTTAACAGAACAGTCTTTTGAATATTGATAACAATAACTGTAGCCGTCTGAAATGAACAGTAGCAACTGCGCAGTATATTGTCTGTAAATCTGTACTGAACTGACATTTACTTCTTGGCATTTCAACTTTAGCCTTAGTTCCATTCCGTGTCAATCCGAGCCGGCCGATACAGTTCTGGTTTAATTTTCCACTGCGGGGCTGATAATGCATTTCCAATGCGTCAGTTGTTGCTGTGGTAACACAAATGTTTAAATATGATATGAGGTGTAAATAACCACCGCGCTATGAAGGATGATCAGAAATGTCTTTAGATTGTATTACTGATTTGTTTACATTACTCAAAATAGCTCATTTGGCATGCAGTGGAAAAACTAGCAGCGAGGCAACAGACAAGTGACAGATCCTGATTGGTGATGTCATGTTGTGTAACCGTGCCAAGAATTCCGGGCTGAGAACGGTTTGTAATCCAGCCTCACGTGGAAACAGCACTGGAACCGTCGACCTGCTGAGGTGGTACGGTTCATTCTGTGGTTCAGGAGTGACCTAACAAGAGGAATACGACAACTGCAGCCAAATTACTTGACACGTCTGTGTGTGGGGGCTCTTGATGCCTTGACCCCAGCCTCAGTCCACTCCTTGTGAAGTTCACCTAAATTCTTAAGTAGATTTTGCTTGACAGTCCTCATAAAGCTGTGCTTCTCTCGGTTGGTTGTGCATTTTTTTTCCTCCACACTTTTTCCTTCCACTTAACTTTCTGCTTACATGTATACAGCACTCTGGCAGTTCTTTGGTAATGTATGTTTGTGGCTTACCATCCTTGTGAAGGGTGTCAGTGATTGTCTTCTGGACAACTGTCAGTTCAGCAGTCTTCCTCGTGATTGTGTAGCCTAGTGAAGCAAACAGAGAGATTATTTTGAAGGCTCAGGAAAGCATTGCAGGTGTTTTGAGGTGATTAGCTGATTGGCGTGTCACCATCTTCTAATTTGTCGAGAGAGTGAATTGGTGTTTTTTTGTTAAATGTGAGCCTAAATCATCACAATTAAAATAACCAAAGACTCAAACCACTTCGGTTTGTGTGCACTAGAGGGTGACACGGGAGTGAATTTTCAAACCTCTCCCGTCCCACTCCCACAAAAAAAATCCCGTCCCATCCCAA
>JAUCNO010000548.1:6427638-6446975 GCA_032353835.1 Enteromius viviparus | reverse complement strand
TTATTACGATTCCCGGTCCCGCCCACTCCCGCTTACATTTTTTCCAGTCCCGTCCCAATCACGTTATTAATAGTGATTTTGTTTCCCATCCCGCGGGATTCCCGCGGGATTCCCGTGACCCACGGGATTCCCGAAAAAATGTCAGCCTCTAGTGTGCACTGAGTATATTTAATACACAAGTTTCACAATTCGAGTTGAAATTATTGAAATAAATGAACTTTTCCACGACGTTCTTATTTATTGAGATGCACCTGTATATGGTGTTTGGAGAGGATAACAATATTGTGCAAGTTAATGCATAAAAATAAGTTTTTATTCATTAATAGTCTTCCACCAGGGGAGCCGTCAGAGGGGGGAGGTCAAAAGGGCCCTGATCAGAGAGGAGCCCAAATGCAAAAACCCAAAGGAAGCAAGTTTTTTTTTTTTGTATTAAAGGGGAACTGCTACTGCAACCATAATTTTTGTGAAAACTTAATTTGTTGAATTCGTCAAATTGTTGTTGGCGCTTTACTGCCACTAGTGTTCATTTCAGCTGCAAACCGCTGTGAATTGTATGTGTAGCCATTTGTGTTAAACAAAACTCATTTACAGTGTTGTCAAAATCACTAACAGAAAAAAGTTTTGTTCAATGATTAGTCATTGTACAAATGATGACAAAGGACAGCCAAGCACCACTCACTAAACTAAAATTAGTAGTTTATATTATTGTCCTGGAATGCAATTTCAGGAATATGATAGGTTTGGATGCTACTGCTCTGAAGCAGTGAAACTGTGAATCCATTCACAAAGACAGTTACAAATGAAGTGAGAAAAGTATCAAAACACACGCTCTCCTCTGCGCCTGCCAAAGCCAATGGAAAGGAAAACAAGCCAAAAGCGGATCACCTTCGCAGAGGGTTCAGTGACTGCAGGGGACCCGCTGCGGCACGGGAACGCTGGCCGTCAGGAGCGCACTGTCGGAAAGCGGTTATCGACTGTCAGCCGCAGCTAAAAATGATTTCGGAAAACGGGGTGAGAAGTTCAGCGCACTGCTTCTCCCCATCCCTCTCAGACGGCTGGAAGGGGAAGCCCTGTCACCAGGACTGGCCCTGTAGTGATTTATTCACCTCTGCCCAAACTACACAAACCCACCACATCATGATCTGGTCTGGTTTTTTGTTTCTTACAAACCACGCTCACTGACGCTCCCGTATCGATGCTTTCAGCTGTTTTGAAATTTCAACATAAACAACAACAATGGGAAGCGTGAAATAGAGCCTGTAGTGCCAAAACAGCACCACGGTACCATACTTATTAAATATCTCTCTCCCTTTTTTTCTTGAAATTTTAATTAGCATATGCTGATATCTAGACAGCAGGGAGGCTTGATATAATATGCAGTATACTATACAAACCAAATTTACACCAAATTGTGCTTATTTTATAGAAAATTAGCTCTGCATTCATTACTAAAACGAAGAAGAGAAATGATCTTTGGAAAAGCAGGATTTTAAGGGATATTGGTGATTTAATTATAATTAATTAGCCTGGCCAGTGTAGCAGCTTATAATTGATGTGAATATGCTAGAGTTTAAATAATAATAAAGTTTATAAGCTTACAGTTTATAATAATGTATAATATAAAATATAATATTATACAACATGACTAGTAAAACATTTTTTCAGAGAAATATTGTCATGTCACCAATCATAAGATTTTAGAGTATAAAACTAGTCTGTTCAGACGAAAAAACAAATCCATGTATTTATATCCTATTTATTTATTTTAAAGTCCTATCAACTCAAACGGAGTAATTATTTTCTACAGAATGCCCCTCCCCTCTTTTATGCCTAAAATTAATTGTTATAAAATAAATAACTGAATGCCACAATCTTCTAAAACAAATTGAAACTGTGCTGTTGATGAGACTTTAATAACATTATTATTATAAGAAATAAAAATTGCTTTGAAGCTGCTACTACTACTACTGAAAACTCTTATTACTTCTACTACTAATGAGAATAATAATATGCACTTTTTTACAAATAAGAATTGAAAATGTTCTTGTCATGCGTCTTCAAGCACTAAATCATTACAAACCTTAGGTAATTGTATGTATGCAGAGGATATTCAGACATAACATTATTAACACAATCTATTAGTGTTGTTAGTTTGAAGTGGAAATCACCCCTGGTTTCCTCACATGCAGGAGCTTCACAGCAGTCATTCCCCGCTCCCAGGACAACTTGTTTCAGTGATAGAGGATGATATTTTGGCGTAAGTTCAAAGGCCACTCTTTCCGTCTCCCTCCCATGTTTCTGTTCAGCCGGAGATTGCTGTGGTGGCTCTTTCTATGCCATCTGCAAACCACGCTCCATCCCAAACACAGGGGATCACAAAGGTGTTATTTTTCAAAGCAGACCCGTGCGCCTCCTGCTGGGCCGGCCCAGCCGTTCTTCAAGGGAGAGGAGGGATACTTCTGAGGGCGTGTGGCCCTCCCTGTCGCCCGCCTCCTCCGGGGCAGCTCTTTGAGGGGGTCATAACTGTGGCCTGTATAACATGGGTTACTGCTGATGCTGGTTGGTCACACTTGATGAAGCCTTTAAAGAATTCTCCCTTTCATGGTTGGTTTCTATTAAAATTCTGCAGTGGCGGGTCAAGGCCTGGCTCCCAGACGGCTGGGCTTCTGTGTGCCGCAGCTAGGGGGCACTGTCTAACCACGTTTCATCGGTTCGGCTCGCACCCACTTACTCCAAGATGAAACGTGTATCCACTCTCCATTTTAGCTAGAGTCGGTGTGGAAGTGTGAAGATCCTCGGTTAGTGCTTCACAAAATGAGCGTCTTGGATGTGAGAGAACATCCAGGCCTCTTCAAACTCAGAGGATCAGCTGCGCTCAACACATAACTGGTGTGTGGAGGGCAGGATGTGATATGGAGTGATTACACTTATGTTTATGAAGGAAAATATATTAGTATGTGTGTAAATGTATGATATAGAGAACTTTGCCTGCAGTGTAGGCATACAATTTCACCGTAAAAATGTAAAATCATGTTTATGCTGAAGGTTTATATTGAATAAACTTTTTGCACATGCTTAAATGAGCACATATAAAATATTTAAAAGGATTTTGGATAGAAAAAATAATTTTTAATAACTATTCTTTTTTTATTTGGTTGCTGTTAGACCCTTTTGTAAATGAACATGTATTTTATTTGACAGGAATATTTTATACTTGATAGACAAGTACATAGACCACTACTAATGTTAATAATATTTCTTTATTTGTCATGGTCATATCTGAAGTCTTAAGATAACATCATACACATCCTTTCAAATAAATTTAAGATTGAATCTTTTAATATTTAAAATATGTTGCTCAAATTAATTCAGAAGAAAAACATAATTATTGTATTGTTGTTGTTGTTATTATTAGTAGTAGCATTCATAATAATAGCAGTGTTTTTGTTCTATAGATTCTGTGTTATCCTCATTACTGTATCATACTCAAATGTGATCCTGGACCACAAAAGCAGTCAAAAGTCACTGTGTTATAGTTTTAGCAATAGCCAACAATACATTGTATGGGGCAAAATGAAAGTTTTTATTCTTTTATGGCAAAAATCATTAGAATATTAAATAAAGATCATGTTTCATGAAGATATTTTGTACATTTCCTACCATAAATATATCAAAACTACATTTTCTCAATTTTTCGATGCATTTATTTTTTGCACCCTCAGATACATAGTTATTCAGCTTTCAGATAAATAAATACAAATAAATACAATTTCAAAACACTAACCTGGCTTTGCTATCCAGGGTCGGATATTAAATATGATTAACTATCAGAGACCAACAACTGCACATTAAAGTAGTTTAAAAATATTACTTTAATGTGTTCTTAAATGTTTATTTTTGTTATTATTAATGAAATATAAAATAGATAAAAAATCAAATTACACAAAATTGTAAACTACAAAAACATATTTGAGATACTGATAATAAACTTTGCAGTACTCTTGCTAATTTAAATAATATAAAAGTAAAATCCTACATATTTTGAAAATAAAATATAATGAAGCAGATATCTCGCAGTACAGCTTGCTAGAGTTGTAAACTGCACTTCTTCAGTCTGACAGGGCTGTAGCTGCGGATCAAAAGATAATAATATAGCTTAATCGTGCGTAGTCCGTGCCAAACATGTGCTCTTCAGTCCGGCACACAGACAGAAGAGACAGAGACACACAGAGCTGTTTGCCAGCACAACGCTTCACTATTCTCCGAGTTTCACCACTTTTCCAAACAGCACAGCAAGACAGACAGAGGTCGGTCCCAGCCTGGCTCTCCTGAGAGTAACACACACACACATACGCGGCAGCGAGCAATCGCTGTGCTGTTTACACTGACATACTGTACACACACTGCAATGTGCTGTCAACACCCTCTAACATCACCAGAGTCCATTTACATATTTACACACTCAGCGTGAGGCAAAAATGATACTGCGCTCCAAATGAATACAAATGTGAATATGTACAACTTGTTTTTATAATAGGTGAATACTTATTTTTAGTTATATTTAACTAGTGACGATATTACCATAACTGAACTGCCATTGTAGCTCGATATACAACTTTTGGTAATTCTTTTTAACATTTATTAAAATACATTTATTATATTACAAGAAGTCTTTTTTAGATGTTTTGTAGTTATATTTTAGATTATATTTTTATTTATTAAAAAATAAACACACAGTGATGTACTGGTAATTTGTTATTCCTCTTGTTTATAGGGAGTGTTTATCATATCATGCATGAATCCTTATCCAAAGTCATAAAGGTAACATTTTTGAGATACACAATCTTTCACAAAATAATATTTTTTTTTCATTAAAGAATAGTAGCATTAACCTGTTTACAAAATATGATATATTTCATAAAAGATGTAATAAAAATTAATCTAAAAGGGTGTTTTTTTTTTGTGAACATCTTTAGTTCTTTACTGAAATTGTTTCAGTGGGTCTGTATAAATCCAAACACACACACACAGCTTAAATATGAACTTTGTGTATATATATATATATATATATATATATATATATATATATATATGAAATTGAGACAGAGTGTGTGTGTGTTTTGTAAAATAAATTTCAAAAAATGAATTTTGCATTTTGTAAACAAGCTGATTTACTTTAATAGTTTTTCTATATACATACATATAAGCCACCAATATACTGCAAATTGTTATTCTCATAAAGTGGCCTGATGTGAAACCCGAGAGGCTGAGAAACTGACAGTTTATTCTGCTATCGCTGGATGTCAGGCATCTATCCACCAGTGTTATTCCTTAATCCGATTCATTTGGCCTCAGCGTGGACTGGCGTTGTGTGTTTGGAAGGGGTTCATGTGCATGATGGATGTTATTGTCAGAAATGCCAAGGTCAATACACAACGCTCATGCAAAAAAAAAAAGGACTTACTTATTTCAAAAGCACCTCCCATGTATCATCCTTGCAATCTGACCTTGCCTCCTTCTGTAATAACATTCTGCGAGAGGACAACTGCTGGGATCATTCTGCGGTGCTGGCGTCAGCCTTTAAAACGGCTCTTAGGCCAGCCGAATAGGCCTGTCACACACACACACATAGGGTTTAGATTTCAGAGATAGGCTAGTTTTGGTGCGAGATGAAGAACGGTAAACTTTTGCCATCATCATGGGTGAGAACGTCCTATAACTTGATGGTTTTAGGCTAAAATATGAACGGCTAACAGTTAACACACACACACATTCTCGTACCTACAGTATTGTACACCCAGCATGTCTTGTGAAAACATCATGCATAACTTTAATGGACTTGTTTCACAGTATGTTAGACTTTCTGGCCAAAAACGGGATCCCAGTAGTGGTCAACACTATATCAGATTGATTGACAGTGTCACTCACGGTTAGCTTAGCAATACATTAGCTCCTTGTAAATGCCACTTCTCTGTTAACACTGCAGTTCTGTGGTCATCTGGAAAATTCATAGCCTGCGTCAGGCCTCCTTATACAGACGTGGCCGGCTACATTGCAACACAAAATGACAGACTTTCCTTTCATACGTACGACTTGGAACTGTATCTCTAGGTTATTATAGTATACAAGAAATATAAAAGAAAGAAACTTTACATTTTTGTTTTTATGGATTAAATATCAGTGTTTATTTATTTATTTAGTAGTTCGTTTGTTCATTTATTCATTTATAATGTACATACATGTTAATATACCAACCTCTTGAAGTGCTAACATCTATTTTGGACCTTAAAAAAAGTGGAAATCAACAGCAACAACTAACAAAATAAATAAATAATAACACACACAACTACTGCACTAAGTTACATAAATCGATATATAATAAAACGTTTTATTGGAGTATGTTTTACAATCAAAAAAAAAATATTTCAGTCTTTCTACTTTAAAATTTCTAATTTAAATCAATGTGTTACTTGCAGTTTCTTTGTTACTATTTTTAAAATTTGCTTGTGTGTCTATATATATATATATATATGTATATATGTGTGTGTGTGTGTGTGTGTGTGTGTGTGTGTGTGTATACAGTATATGTATATGTATATGTATGTGTGTATAATTTATTTTTTTTATGTTTTTGTAAAAGGTCTACATCATACACACAAATACAAAACACGGGACAGAAAAATAATCCCAAAAAAATAATTATAATTTAACGCTAATTTAACAACATAATGTGTAACTTGAAATAAAGCAGAGAAAAAATAAAAATTATATATATATATATATATAAAGACTATTTTGTTGCAGAACTTCAGCAGTGCTTATACCATAACATGTTCAAAATGTTTTACTGTTAAAATTCTGTTCATTTTAACAGCGCATGTTGAAGCAACATTAACGCCCTGCTGTATAGCCCCAAATGAGCGATTTGTGAGCAAGAATCAGTGGTCTTAATAAGAGACACAAGTGCTTCTTTCTATCCGGAGGTTAAGCCACCGGGCTGCATCTTTGGCCCGTATCGCCCCACGTAAGATTGACCTCTCCAGCTAATGGGAGGAAACACTCCAACAGACAATTAAATGGGCCACTTGTGAGGTTGACAATGGAAATCTTCTATTGAAATTCAGCTTGGAGCGCTCTGAGTGCTAAGTTTCCCTCCAGGACAAAAGAGGGAGCGAACTACCCCGGTCTAAGAAAATGACTTCAATTAGCCATAATGTTAATCACCATAGCTCAGAACAAAAAAGTCAAGCTGGGAAATCCCTTGATGGAAATTGTTATAATTGCCCCTAACTACAGGGAAGAATATTTCTCTGCTCTTAATTACATGTGACTTAATATTTAAATATACCATTTGCCAGGGTTTCAAAGTATCTTAATCATGCCCATTAATTTTTAATATCTAACATTTGGAGTGGCAGCGCGCGCAGATAAACACCTTTTACAGTTTGACTGGTTACAAGCGGCAGGTAAGAGTAACCGAATGTCAGCCTTTCATTATTCATGAGGCCTCGCTGACAGAACGGGAACGCTCCGACAGGAACAGGTAATTGTGCCATCCACCGAGGTGGTAGGGAATAATCAATAGCGTACAGACACAGTTTCTGACTCCAGAGGAAAGCTATTGAGCTCTGCTTCATTCACTATGGATGCATGAGGGGTAAAACCCTTTACCTGAGTTTCTTTTTGCAAATAGCACGGGCTGGCCGTACATTATTCCGGTATTATACGGCTGCTTATTCTATGCAGTGTAAATGGACCTTGGAGTATTGATTTAAAGTTATTTTTAATATGGGGAAAGTGATGCG
Organism: Enteromius viviparus; assembly: GCA_032353835.1. NCBI lineage: Eukaryota > Metazoa > Chordata > Actinopteri > Cypriniformes > Cyprinidae > Enteromius > Enteromius viviparus. The sequence continues at coordinate 6,439,170 of JAUCNO010000548.1, read as the reverse complement.
TGTGAATGGCACAGCTGGGAACTGGTTGCCTGGGACAACGGTTCATAGTGCCCGTTATACAACATAGTTCATTATTTAACAATATTTAACCACTGAACGCCGCACCAATCGCAATCAAGCATACTGGAGAGCTGTGTAATAAAGCAGCATAAGATGTAGAAAGGAAAGTGTAGCGAGCTTCATGGGAAGTATACATTGAATGCCCAGCTTCTGACAAATAAAATCGTTATTAATAAACTGGAAATCTGCTAAATGTCTTTCTGTTCATGGTTGTGTCATGAATATTTTAGGATATTTAAGTCATAAAGTCAGGGTCATATTTGAGGAGATTTTTTGACCTTGCCTTGCATGCATATTTATTTATTTGCATGTCTGTCACATAAAATTTTATTTTTTTGTATTGTTGAGCAATGAATTAGTTCTGTTCAATTAGTTTAAAATAAATTATATAAAACTGCTTAAGTTTTTATTTTTTTATTTTTTTCTGTCTTAAGCATTTTTTTTCTTCATTTCATTAAAGACAGTTCATTTCTATATGTTGTCTCTTAATTAAAACTATATATATATATATATATTTGAAATAATATAAAATGAAAATGAAACAAATTAAAATATAAAAAATATAATATTTAAAAAGGTCATACTACTTTTTTTTAAAGTACTCAAATTACTTAAACTAAAGCTAAAAATGAACTTTATTCAGACAATAAAATGGAAATAAAATTTAAATAAATAATTTGAAATAATTTTAATCACAAATGAAAACATAAACTATAATAATTTAATAATTAAACATACACACACACACACACATATATATATATATATATATATATATATGTGTGTGTGTGTGTATGTATAATATATATATATAGACACCAAAAATAATATTACAGAAATTTAAACATACAAACTTATCATAGACTTCTTGTTTTAATTAAAAAATGTATTTATTTTTTTTTATGTGTGTTCACTCTGATTTCTCTAGAGCAGCGTGCTGAATGACCCACGATCAGATATGTAAAGAACAATGGGCACATGCACTGTGATGATCTCTCGGTGTCTTTCTCTCTCAGGGGTCATTACTGCTCCTGTGCCTGCTGGTCATTAGAGGATCTCTGAGTTCTTTAAGCTCTGTAGCAGGGGTTCTAACCCCAGAGTCCTGGCTAAAGTCCAACGGTGGCTCTTTCTCAATCTGGCCACCTTAATCATGCCCTTGTCTAATTGGCTAAATTAGTCAGTGCCTCTGCACCCCAGCTGCGTCAAAGCTCGAACCTGTCGGCCTAATCCAAACTCTGTGCTGCGCCTGTAGTTTAACGAAGGGCTTTCTCACAAGGTTGGGTCTGGGTAATTGAAGGTCAGAACACAAATAACATGTTTTGCAAAGGCTATTGATGAAGTGCCCTACAATTCATTAGAACGAGCTTTTAACAATATGAGGAAAAATGGCTTAAAGTCATATTGTTCTGAACTTAGTGGTCGAGCTAATGCTAAGCAAAAGACAAAGGTCAGAGTTTCATGGGCGGCCCGAGGAGTTTCGGCCCCTCGCGTCGTTTCCCCTTGGCAGTTGTCTGAAACTGGATGGAGCACTGCTGCGAGAAAACTCTCTCTCTCGTCTCTGTGTTTCTGCGGTTGCCAGCGGGCCGGTGTCTCAGTATGTGTTCGGCCGTAGGGAGCGCCGTGGCCAGAGCTGCCGCTTTAATTGGCTCTCATTTACACAGTTGTGAGGATAGAGTCACCTGACTTATTCATCTTTCTCTGTTGATCCATTCTTTATGCGCTCGGCTCTTGGCTCGACATCTAGAGCCGTGTTTCTTTGATGGAAAGCACATGGTCAGATATTACCCAGTAGTGTCGGGGAGGAACATCTCAGCAAGCTCCAAACATTTCACAGTGTTGCATTATAGTTGCGGATGGGTTACCTGTGCATTACAACAATTGAAATATCATTCGTGATAGGTAACCAAAAACCTTAAGTTAACAAAAATGATGGATACCAAACGGCTGCATTAAGAAAATGCATCTTAATTTTACCAAAATGAAAGAAAATGTTTTTGAAAGGTTTTGAAATGTGTGTCTGTTAGGTTTAATTAAACTTAAATTAAAATATGAGGTTTTTAAAATAGAGACACAACCAGATCAAACTTCGGCTTTGAAATACTAATACGTTTGCCTAATATGGTGAGTAAGTATTTTAGGGGGAAAAATGGTAATGTTGCTTATAATTTTTACTATTATTCAGTAATTTATCATTGGTTAGAATTTTGTAGAAGAGGGGATGTTGATGATTTAAAAAAAAAAATATATATAATAATTTTTTATTATATGAAATTCTGGGTTATTATTAAAATAAAATAATATATATATTTAATTTGCTTGCATTTGTTCCCCACTTTTTTCAAAGTAAAAAAAAAAGTTTATGTATATATATATATATATATATATAATTATTTTTTTTTTTTACTTTGTTTTCTCATGGGCTTGAGTTTTCCACTTTTGAGATTTGAGTTGACAGATTTACAGAAAAATCATGTATAGTGTAAGATAAACAAAGACTTTTCTAGATTCACACTGTGAATCCATCCAGGCAGAATATACCAAAAATGTCATTCAGAGACTATTTCAGAGCACATATTGTTCTCAGTTGTCATACGCGTGTTTCTGTGGGAGTTTGGAACAACTTGAACATCTGTTAGTATGTTGCCTAGCTCTTCTCTGTAACCGTTTCCAAAGCGTGCAAGCAGAAGATGCCTAAAATCTGCTCAAGTCATGTAGTTTCAGGGTAGCTTTACCAGCCATTACCCCATCACGTTGAGGCCTTATCTTTCAAAATTCAAGACCTCACCAGTAAGTGGCGTTTGGGGGTGGAGAAGAGAAGGAAGGAAGAGGACGAGAAGAGTGGGGGATTACACCATTCTCTAATCAAACTCGCCTCAGTGCTCTTGTTCAATCAGACACCTGCTATTAAGTTGATAAATACGCTTTTCACAGTGTGGGGCGGCACTCGTTGAGTAGCCCTGGATACGCCGCTGCCTTCCTAAATCCGTGCGGGCAGGGTTCTAGCCTTTATACACCTCTTTTCCTATTATCTCACATTTCACAGACAGCACCAGAATACGAGCAAATGCCTCGCCAAACCAGGACGCCGCACCATATCAGTGGCGCACCACAATCGGCCTGAGTGCATCTGAGAGCGGGGGTGGCTTTCGCAAGTCCATTAGTACTTTGTCTTCCCCTTTTCCCTTTTTATTCCTTTAGTGGTAATGAAGGAAAAACTGTAGAGTGTCTCTTTATGGGGCGAGATGCAACTCGTCCCCCTTAATCTCTTGTCTTGGCTTTTCAGCGATGGCGGGTGCCCTGCGCCGCGGCGGCCCGAGAGGATGCCCACCCGCTGGGAATCTTACTCAGCCCACTGCGGCGCCTGATAAACACTAAATAGGCACCGACGCAAGAGAGTCTCCATGTGTGTGCGAGACTGTGTTTGCCACATTTTGGGGTGCTGCAGGTACAGAAATGTCACTCGGCTCCATTGTGTAGAGAGGTCTATTGTGTGAGAGCATTAGCTGTCCCACTTCTCCGCAGGGGTTCTGAGACGTCCCCTTGGGATCCATCACCCCTTTGGACACGATACCACCGGCGGCGGCCGTGTAAAGCCGCTCTGGCCGCCTGTGCCGTGCAACGCGGGGTTGCTTTGAACCGTCACAGACGCGAGATGGTTGCGGTGCTGATCCGTGTTGTGCTTTATCTGATGGGCGTGAAACGTTGTCTCAGGCTGGTAATCTTGCATACGTCTTTACGTGCAGATTTCTTATTAAAGTACAAGAACGGTTTCTTGTATCTGATCATAGGTTTAAGCTCTTCTGATACAAGAACAAATTACAATGATCTTCCATCGTGATCCAGACACCGGAGTCGTCTCTTTAAAATGCCGAATGTGCTTGTCTGCACCATGCATCTGGATATATGCCTGCTTATCTCTATCTTTTGATGAGTTAGTGGTGCCATTATCATAGGAAATGTGTAACATAAACAACTTTGCTAAAACTGTATTTAATTAATTGCAATAGTTTTAATTTACAAGGTTCTCTGGTGAACAAATAATTTTTATATACAATATATAAAATATATTTTTATAACAATAAACAATTACTGTCACAATCGATCAATTTATTATTTATTATCAATAAATATTAAACCTAATATAAAAAAAAAATTCTTTAAATTAAACATCTTACTGAACCAAACTCTTGAACAAATGTGTACAGCAAACATATGTCTATTAAGAATAACCATATTTTGAGTGATATTTTTTGCATACTGAAATTTTTTCAGTGACTGAATATTACTACTAGATCTCATAATGCATACTGAAGATATGTTGTTTTTATTTATTTATTTAATATGGGTGACCACCCTGGTATGACAGGTGTAAGTTTATAAAGAAGAAAATGTAAATCATCTTATTAAAAAAATAATATTAATAATAAATTACAGTGTACGAAAAGTATCATTTGCTATTGGAAGAAATCCGATTCCATGTCACCAAAATGAACCAGTTTTCAGTGAGCCTTAAAGGTTGTTTTTACTTTTCTTCAGGAATACTGAATAGTCGATTGAGTCGATTTCAGTCAAAACCCACAACTAAAGCTATAGCGGCCAGATCATTTCAAGTGTTGTTTCAATCATGCTAGTCTTTACATTTCAGTCAAAATGTTTTTCTCTTAAAAAAACCTCAAAACGCCGTTTGGAAAGAGGCAATTTCCCTTGTTCTCTCTGAAAACATAAAAACAAGAATATCATGTGTCTGTTGGTCCTCTTCAGACGTTCTTCACATTCTCCTGTTGCTTTAAAGCCAAAATTCATAACTTTGTGGTTAAAGTTCAAACCCAACGGAAAAAGAAGACGATGAAGAAAAAAAAAAGGTGGAACAACACTGTATTGGAGTTCAGAAGCTGGAGTTGGCATATGTCACTGATTGAGTTGCACAGTCAAAGGGAGGAGGCATCTGGCCCATCAGGAGCCTGTTGGCTGGATCTGCTCTCATACTTCAGTGGAATCCATCATGCGTGGAGAGGCCTAACTGGAGCGAGCTCAACCCAGTCTGAGCCAGACTTCAGATAAGTGATCAGCGCCGTGTCTCGGCCACTATATCACCAGCACTGAATGAACAACCCCACGTTGACCCATCCAGGGGAGGAAAACACATGTTCTTCGGCTCGACTCTGGCTGGCTACCTGCAGAGAGGGCTGGGAATTCCTCCAGCAGGAGGCCAAGGGGGTTGCAGAGGAAGAGGAACGCTATCCCTACCGCTCGCTGGGTAGCCATTAGTCTGTCCGTTTGTGTATATGTATGTGTGCACGGAGAGGAGATACACACGATGCACATTTCGACAAAAGCTATTTACCCTTAGCCCAACCCGTTGCTGGAGTTTAATTGATATTTGCTGTATGAATTATAGGAACAGGGTTTGATGGAGAAGTGGGATTGTGCGCAATTTTATATAATTAAAAAATAAATAAAATAAATATAAATAAAAATTAGTATTTCTGTTAGTTCATTTTAATTATTTTCTTTAATTTCCTAATTTGTAAAAAAATATATGCAGTTTCTGCATGGTTTATAATTTTATTTGGCAAACTCCTAATTTTTTATATTTTATTTATATAAAAATATAATATATTTTTTTAAGAAATAATACATTTTACTTTTAATTTAAGGGTCAAAAAGTGTAATACTGCTTTAAATTGTTGTTTTTCCAAAAAAGAAAAAAAAAAAACTTGAATTGCAATTTTATTTTTGTTTTTCAAAAATAAATCTCACTCATTTTCTCGATTTAATACATTTTTTAATAAATTGACAAATTACTTTCACCCCTAATAATTAGTTGTTATGTATCCTAGGTTTTGCCCAGTTGTCTGTACGATTTATTTGACCATTTAAAACAGTAAAATGTAATATGCTTTTATAGATTTTAATATGTAGAAATCAGAATAAGCATGTTTATTTTACATAGATTTTGTCGCACTAAATGACAATGTACGATTATTTCATCAATTTTGACATTTTTTATTCTTTAAAAACTTTTTGGAAACTTTAAAACAACAACAATGTCTTCCTCAGCAAACAAATTGTTTTCCTCAGCAAAAAATAAAACTAAGTAAATAAACCGTACGACATGTTAGCACTTCTATAGATTTTCTGAGCTGCTGGGCTTTATCGCACATCATGTGTTCCTCTTTTGCTCTGCTCAGTGAGGACCATCGTTACCCGTTGTTTTTTTTATTGTCCGTAAAATTTTTGCCACCCTCCCAACATATGTGGGAAATATAGCTTCTACGTCCATCATCGCCTCCATTTTGGGATTTCTTTTTATGGGATATCACTTCCATTTCATATCACCATGGCTTAGATCAGTGTATTACATGCCGGTGAGTTTGCAGAGACCCCGAGCATGATAAATACCGGCTGGAAAATAATATTTTCTGCGTGTCTGAAGGAATAGAGCAGCCATTGAAGCAGGAGTCATGGTCGAGCGGAGAGACTGTGTATCAGTGGGTGGAGCCAAGGGAAGGGGTGGGCTATTGAAATGAGCCCCATGAGAGGAACTGGGGAGGGGGCGGTACCTTCAACCCCAGTTATTAACTTTGACCCTCAGTCAACGGGGTGTACTCGCAGGGCACATGCCAAACTCCCCAGGCGGGCGGAGCGGCTCTGCCCCTTCCTTCACCTCGACATGCATGTTTCTATCCCAAACACATTTACAATTCCTCATAATACCTCACGTAGAAAACTCCACTTCAGAATACAACTAACCCAAACCAGGAGCTCAGTCCCATCTGATGTAGCCGTTTATTCCTGGATTTACACACATTAGCTTCAATTAGCATTGTGTTTCCATGTTGACCCTATCAAAAAAAACAACCAATTAAAATTTTTTTTTTTAGGCTGTGTCCGACTAATTGAGGACCGCTGGACTAACAAGCCTCATGATATTCTTGTATAAACACAATGACTGCGAATGCACATTATTATTAGAGAGTTTCTTAGGAAGAGGTTAATTGCTTTGTGTACAGCGTCTACAGCAGGGTTGGAGGAAAATCGCACATCCTACGCCGCGCGGTAGCTGGAGGACACAATTATCCGAATCAATTTCGGCAACAAACTCGGCTATTGCAGGAGCCATTAAAATTTAATCCTAAATAAACGTAACATTTGTAATTCGGCTAGACAATTTCATAAACGCGTGTAAAACTATCTGATAAATTATGCATGGCTTCAACTTCGCCGCATAAATAAACGGGCAATTAAAAGCAGCATTATGTAGAGGGAAACGTAGAGCGAGGGAAACCGTTTTAAGATGTTAATTATTCAAATGAGGGACAGAGCTCAACTCTACCTGCCTGCCATTGATGTGATCAAGGTGATTAATATGGCGCTATTAGTACAGTGATCCCATTGCAGTGGCAAGGGACGGCCTTGATTTATTTACTTTGTACAATTAGGCTATGTGATTAGGAGTGCAAACATAATTGGATTTTCAAGACCCGTACGCATGTAATTAGAGCTGCAATGCATCTTCCTTTGTGATCTGAGCTGACGGGCTACTGGGTGAAGGCTGAGTTTAACCCCTGTTAGTGGCGGAAGGAGACTCGCGAGCGGCGCCTTGAACGGGGATCAGAGAACCGCTTCGTGCCGCTTAATTGATTGTACAGTCTTGTCAGAGTGTCACAGAGGCAGAAAGAGAGCGATATGAAAGCGTGGGAGAGATGGCTGCGGGGGGAATTGCGTCCGCCGCACGTATCGCCCTCGCCGCGGTTAGCCACGACTGGATGCGGGCGGCCCAAACCCTGTGTTAGAGCAGACGCCAACCGCCTCCGTGTCATTTCAATTACCACCTCGGAGGTGCAGCAACCTGAGGAGACGAGGAATCAATGTTTTCACTCATTTACTCGTCCTTAATTAAAACGCCGTGGACCTGAAGTCAGCACTGTTTGCAAAGCTTCGTCTGGTCTGTAATATCATGGGACTGAATTAGCGCTATAAGTATATACAGTGGTGTTTACGAGATACTCCAAGGTTCTCTATGCCATGGCAGACCTAATCCAACCCAATGCAATGATAATTTTATAAATACTGTGGGACTGTAATATGCTGTGTTTTTTTTCTATGTGGTAAACCTTCCCCAGGATAAATAAAAAAAAACAAACAAAACGTTAGCCATGTTTAAATGCCATGGCCCCCACATGGTACTGGTACAATAAAAATAAATAAATAAATACATGCATGCATACATACATATATGCAAAAATGCATGCATAATAAATCAGTATCTATACTCCAAAGTAATAAAAACAAACAAAAACAGTGATTTAGTAACGCCATGTCAGAAAATAATCAGTAATAGTGCTTTTAATATTTATCATTGTATCTACATTAAGTGCTTACACCAAAGTAAAGTAACTGAATGAATAAACATAATATTTACCCTTGTACATAACATGGCACTGATAGCATGTCACAGACACACACACAAACAAGCAATAAATAAGCAAATTAAATGGTAATACCGTGGTACTACAATACTTATTTTTACAATACTTACTTTACTATTAAAAAAATGCTATGGTTCTAAACGTTTACCACATTTGTATAATATTGTATTTATTATTAGGCCTATCCTAATGTAAATGAAAAACAGAACGTATTATATACATATCGCGGAACTGAATATTTACCATATTTCGACACTTCTTACATTTTATTTTTTATTGACATTTGAAGTACAGTATTTAATTGAAGAACTTGAATACCATGATATGACTGGTACTTTTGTCAATGCAAACAAACAAACAAACAGAAAATTGGTACAATGTCCAAAAACGGCATTAGGCATTATACGATACACCATGAAAGTAAATTAACATACTTATGTACTATTCATTTTAAAAAGCTTAAAGTCATAGCATATTGTTACTATGATAAATGCCATCGTCCTGCTTCTGTTTTATTTTTGTTTGTTTCTTAGTTTATTTATTTTAATAAATAAAACAAAACAAAAACAATAAATAATTAGTTTTAAAGTGAATGGCATCTTTTGTGCTAACCTCGCAGTATGCGGCGCAGGAAGTAGAGGTTTGTGACCAGCGGTTGCGGGGTTGGACACATTTTGAGTTTAAAGAGGGCCGGCTCTGAGTCAGCTGGGCATCCAGTGTGATTGCCGGCCCTGGGCCCTCAATGGAAAGTTGTGGAGAGAAGCTGTGTTTGCCAGGCACCTCCTGAGGTGACTCTATCAGAGCCAGTCAAGCCTGAAATCAATCACTCAAACCTATCAAAGGCTGCCCTGCCCCGCCATTGTGAACCAGCCATCTGGGCCTCTGCATACTGTCTGCGTTAGTTTCAGCGTGTGTGTGAGTATCTGCATGTGTAACTAAATGAATAAGAGGGGGTTTATGACAGTTACCATCACCGCACACAGGTTTTTGCATCCGTCAAACATTCACTTCACGCTTTTATTCACGCCGCTTCTAGGACGGACTGTGACATAATAGCTGCAGTTGACGTGCATTAGGAACCCCAGAATTTGGCATCAAGCTCTGCGTTCAGCTCCCTAAGCAGCTGCAAGGGGCAATGGGGCCGTCCAACGGGCAGCTCTCCCAGGCCAAACTAACTAAGTGTCCTGCTGTAGAGCATGCGGGACGGGGCTAAATGCACAGCGTCTGCCATTGGAGGGCAGTAGAACACAGAGCATCCATCAGTGTTTCTGACTAGTGCTCTGACTAGGGGCCGCTCACAGCGGGGCCAAAGCCTGGAAGGACTGTGGAGAGGTTAGGCAGGAGGATCGGTTTTGCGAAACCACAGCAGACCTTCAGCGTAAGCTGCGAAAATCTTAGCGTTCATTTACGAAATAACTGCAGTCGTCCTTGAAATTGATAAAAAAGGGTTTAGTTTTGTTTGAATTGGAGGAATCTGCATTTTTATGGCTTTTCCCGCAGCTCCAACTGCAATCAGAAAATGCTAATTTTATGACCTACTGTATTTTCTGCGATGGCACTTGGAAATATCAAAGCTATTACAAAATGAACCGAACGCAGCGGAGGTGCGCGCAGTTTATTACTCCGGTCGGAATGTAATGTAGACAATCCCTCAAAACCTCCCTAACGCACAGACGGACGCACACATACACACCGGATTGAAAGCGCTGCTGTCCCTGATCAATGATTCAGTGAGTCTGTTCTGGGTGAGGACACCTTTCTGCTCTAATACCTGCTTGGAAAATCCCCTTATATTCATTGGGCTGATAATCTGTCATATCATAAATTGAGATATAAAGCCTAGTTTATCTCTGTTCAGAATTGGATTACTTGTACACGGCCATGGCGGGAAATCTCCAATCTCTGACTTTTATCAGATAATATCAGTGTTTTAATGGCAGATCTAATTTTATTCAGCAGTATATGTTTAGTATGGATCATTAGGAGATACTGTGATCCTGAAATGTCCTTCCTTTTGCTTTCTTGAGAAAACTTTCACAGTAGTTAGCATAACAGTCTGTCTTTATATAAAAAGTCTATCTATCAGATTTAATTCTAAGGGGGAGAGAAGAACATGAAGTAACTTCAAAATGAAGTAAATAGAATATTTTATCATATTTTAAATAAAGAAATCATGCAAAAATAACAGTTTGGTTACAAAAATCTGAAAATTACTGAAGAGTTAAGTAGAATAGCAAAATAGTAAAAATCATATACAAAATTTTATTTTAACTTTGTATTGTTTGTGTGTTTATTTATCAGAAATGAAGAACATTTCTAAAATATAGTGAATCTGAATGTCAGTGTAAGATTTTTTGTTTGTTTTATTTTAATATTGTGATGCAATAATTTGTTTGTTGTTATTCTTGAATTTAAACCAAAGCTTTTAAAATGTAATTAATATTTTAGTTTTACGCTTTCATTCTCTATTTGTCTTTAAGTGTTTGTACAAATTCTTTAAATAATATATTATAAATTATTTACTATATTATTAATTATATGTTAAACACATTAAGAAAACATTAAGATTAGCAAAAATACAAACACAGACATATATACATTATTTTTTTTATTTTTTTTTTTGTGGTTACAATCGTATCTTATTTATTTTTATTTCAACAATGGTAAAATACTACAAGACAAAAAATACGTTTGACAATATCTCGATGTTTAAAATGCCTATAGTACTGTGTGAAGAAATCAAACAAATGATAAATAAAGGCCCGGTTTCACAAACTGAGCTTAGCTTAAGCCAGGACTAGGCATTAGTTAAATTAAGATATTCAAGCAACTTTTACAAAAATGCCTTATAAGACAATAATACAGGTGTGCATCTTAGTTTAGTTTAAGCCTGGTCTGTGAAACTGTGGGGAAAAGCTTCTTCACTTAAATTGAATTTAAGTAAACTCTATTGTCTGCTCTTGTACGTGTGTGTGTGTCTGTATATATATATATATATATATATATATATATATATATATATATATATATATATTTGTCT
>JAUCNO010000548.1:6407763-6418927 GCA_032353835.1 Enteromius viviparus | reverse complement strand
GGTAAAAAAAATTTAGAGCACTTTTATTGTAAAGATAACTATGAAAGTGTGAAATTTCCCTTTTTGTTTTTTTTTTTCAAAACATGATCAAAGGACATGAAAGTGCCCGTAGTCTAAGAATCGCCCTTGTAGGATATTAGGTAAAGATCATGTTCCATGAAGATATTTTGTAAATTTCCCACAGTAAATATATAAAAACGTGAATTTTAATTTGTAATATGCATTGCTAAAGACTTTAAATTTAAAGACAAAATCTCAATATCTAGATTTTTTTTAAAACCCTCAGATTCCAGATTTTCAAATAACATTATCAAGGCCAAATATTGTCCTATTCCAACAAACTGTATGCATCAGGGCATGATGAACGGAGGCATCAGTGAAAACATTATTTATTCAGAAGATACACACATACATGTATATAGAAATGATTTATAAATCTTAAAAATATATATATATTTTTTTCTATAAAACTATAAACTGTAAAAACTATACTGTAAACTATACTGCAAGATAAAATATACTGTTTCATACTGTTGTATAAATTTACTAGCTACATCCAACAGTTTGACATATGCTCAATAAACTACCAGATGAATGGTTTTTATATTATAGCTATACCTGTAAGTGGCCTCAATATCATAATAATGTTTAAGCTACTATTTATATATTATCTGCGCGCTTCAATACCACTACTGTTTCATATATTCTATGCTTGAATTTTCCCGTTTAACTACTTTTATAGGCTTAACATTAACCCCTGTGTACACTAACAGTAGTTTTATGCCAGGTTTGTTTATTACACAAAGAGACGTTATTGTTTCAAGATGAGATTTAAAACTATATATTCCCTTAAAGGCTTACAATACAAGCCAGTGGCCTATGAAACACGTCTGTTACAATACTGTTACACCTTGTAAAAATCTCAATATAGTCAGCCAAATTTGTTATGCATTACATACATAAACACGTGCATGTTTCACAAGGCAGTTTTTAGAAAGTATTGCATGATACATAACCATTTATGTGAATATGTACAATTAAACACACAACATCCGCCTCATATTCCATCATGCAACACTAGCCCAGCCCCCCCACATGCCATGTATGCTATGAACATATGGTAAAATGCTGCAGTCATCCTGCATATGGTCACCCATGAGATTCATGCACTCTTTGCCTCTCTCTGCAAGACTGGTGCAAAGTAAAACCAGCAAAAATAAACAGTCAAAAGAGAGAGGTGGGGGAAAAAAAATTCAACCTTTCATACAATAACAAGCCATGTCAGCCATTTTGAGTGACAAATCAGCATGGTGCATGGCACAGGTTTCCCGAACGGTGGAGGAAGGATCTGACAGCCGTTTGAAACGTCCTCAGTGAACGGCTTCCTCCCTCGCTCCCCCTCTCGTAGGGGTGCTGGGCCACCATGGCCCCTCACAAAGGGAGAAGACATTATGTTCTGTTCCAGTCCTCTGTCAGAGCGCAGAGTGCTGATTTAGACATAACGAACGGAGACACAGATGCTTGAGTCAAGCTCTTCCTGTGTATGACAGAAGGAGGAGCAGAACGCCAAGCAGCCAGGCTGGAGCTGACGCTGGGCGAAACTCAGATCTGCCCACGATCTGCACGCACTGGCATGAGCACACAACACGCATCGCATGTTTTTGAAAAAATTCAAACATACCGGACAACATAAAATAATAGCAGGCCATACGACACATAAATTCACAAATGTCTACATATAATGTCTATAACATCTGAACCAATCGGACGCAAACTATGTTAAATTTAACATATAATCTTCAATAACGCCTTACCAGCCCAATGGGTAGCCTCAGATTCCATGGCGACCGACTGGTTTATTGCCTGAAGGAATCTGAACAAAGCAACTCTAATTAAGTTCTCTTAGGTCAAATGGACTTTGACCTAAATGAATTAGCAGGAAAACTTTCTTTGAGTGAACATACATCCTTCAGGTCATAGTGTATATTTCTATTGTCCTTGTATATCGTCTTGTGTGTGGTATACTGTTTTATGCATGTTTATGATAGATCACTAATATCACCTCATAATATCAACACATGTTGTGTTTGATATCTAAGGACTCGTCTTCAGACGATCTAGTTGAGGGTGTATGTTATATGTTGATATCTTCTCAATATTCAGCACTCTTGCCTCGCTTTTTTCATCTACCAATCTTCAGAGTCAGACATCTTTTGGAATTCATTACTCTTCAAAGCAGGAAGAACATGAATGGCAATCCAAAACCTTGGAACCATCCGGACTTCGAGACTGCATCGGACCCTCACCAACGAGGCAATGCAAGTACCATACATAAACGGAACAGAGGTTTAGTATTAGTTGTAAAACCTGTAATGAACAGCCCTGATGGTTTTACAGGTGGTCAACTGACTCTCTTTTCATAACTTCAATTTAGGCTGTTCCTAGTAGTTTACTCTTAATCCTTCTTTGCACTTTCCCCTTGTGTGAGTGTATTTATACATGTGAGTTAACAAAACCTTTGCACAAATTAAATGGGTTTCTGACTCTGCCTTGCAAATAAATATCCCTTTACGATTTCAGCCCTTGCAACATGCTCTAATGCGGTGATACTGTAAGAAGGTGTTTTTCTGTGGCCATGAAAATATCCCTTCTTAGAGTCTATATGAATTTACACTATGTGTTCGCCGAGTGAACAGATTAGATACTAATTCTGCTACAGTTACTACTGGCAGCTGATATAAATAATTGATATTAATCATAATTAATAGTAACTATTTATATAAATTTCCCTTAATGAGCTAATATGCTACACAGTTGTTGTTGTGTTATTTATATTTTGAACAACAGTAACACTTAAAAACTAAAGTTAGGAAATCGTTTAATATATAAATTTACACTATAGGATAGGTAACACTTATCTATTAACTACAACTTTTATCTCAATATTCTTAATTAGCTGCTTATTAATAGTTAGTAAGATAGTTGTTAAGTTTAGGTATTGCGTAGGATTAGGTTTGTAGAATAAGGTATTAATATTTGCTTAATTAGCACTAACAAATGGTTAATATTCTAGTTATATGCATGTAAGAAGGAAACGAATACGTGGAACCGTAAATAAAGTGCTACCGAATACTATTTTAAATAATTACTTTTAATTCAGTTTATCAAAAGTGTCAGGGAGGACATTTATGTTACACAAAATATTAATAATGTTTAATGTTTTTTATTGTTTTTTAATTGCATGGTTTCCACATAAGTAAATAAATAAATAATAAGCAAGAAATATTTCTTGACCCGTTAATTAGTATACTGACGCACTGAAGACAGCAGTAATGGCTGCCAAAAATCATCATTGCATCACAGAAATAAATGACATTTTAAAATATATTTCAAATTAATTTTTTTAATTGCCGTAATATTTCACAACTACTGATGCTACTGATTTTCACTATTTTTTTAATCAAACATGCAGCCTTGTTGAGCCTTGTTAAAAGTTGTCTTCTTTTAAAAGCAATACAAAGTCTTTCTGAACTTCTGAACTGTTTATTAGAGTTTTATTAAACTAGATTACATTTGTATATTCACCCCACATTATATCGCTATACGTCATTAAATGCAAGCACTTAAACATAAGAGATTAGTTCAAGACATGCTTTTTGTTAATTATATTAATTTACAGGAAATGTAATCCATAGAATTTTAGCCTTATTAGAAAAATGCAATGATGGATAAAAACGGTATTTCTCTGTTAGTGCATGTATACACACACAGATTTAACTCATTACTGTTAAAAATAAGTTGACACACACCACAGACAGACAAGCTTGAAAAGACATACACACAGAGAAGTATCTTCCATCTCACGTTAACTGATTCATGCAGCTCAGAAACATTGTTAAAACATTTACAAACCCAGGATGACTCAATCTTGAGACTGGTTACTCATTCCTGCTATAGCTTGGTATCAGAGAGAAACGCTGTGAATAGTACCTCAGAAATAACTGTAACAAGCATCCCCCAGAGGACTCACTCTTATTTAACTGCTAAATTGACCCGAATGTCATCTGGCGTCTCAGAGGGAATCGCTCTCCATTTCTGAACGCCGCGCACATGCTTGTAGCTGCTTTGCTCTTCACAACATCTGCGGCTGATGCAGCGGAGCAAGTTTAGCTCCACCACCCAGTGAGAGGCACATAGACCCCATCAGTAAATCTAACCGCTTACCAGCATCAGAAAGACAAGTTACTTACAGTCAAGGCCAACTGTGTGTGTAGCGACCGCGTGTCTACGTCTACGACTCAAATCTTGACACGATCCAAAAAGTAATTGAGATGTCACATCAGCACACCAATTATGACCATAAAGCATTTGTGAGATGGAAATTTGGTCAGGGACTGCAATACAAAGAATTCAATGGTTTGTTTCCATTATAACAGGAGTGAAGCATTACTGATCGGAATAAAAAGCTTACTATACAGAAATAGTATATTATACTACAACCAGAATATATGTTAAAACAGACAAAATGAAATCCCACTGCTTTAAAATGTTTAAATGAGCAAAAAATAAATAAATACATACAGTGCAAGACAACTTTGAATCTAGTTCAGAAACGTGTCATTATTTGGGAAAGAATGGCTATGTAGCTAATATACGTATAATATTTACACTACTGTTTCAAATCCTTGTCTGTTTTGCTAAGAAGAGCTAGCAGTGTAAAAAACAAAGCCTTTTTTGGTTATGTTAGAAAGGCAAACTTGTCAGTTACGTGCTGAGATGCCTAACTTTGTTAGTCTGCTGACTCAGTTTCTCAGAAAATACTTCAAGCTGCATAGTTGATGCTAAAATGGCACTTTTGGTATGGGCAGAAATATTCGAAAAATCAAATTAATGCAGTGTTTACAGTTGTTTGCATATTAAATGCAAAAAAGGAAATGCAAATACCTCCAAGTTGAGCAGTCCTTATAACAATGGGTCACGCATTTGGGTCGAATACATAGCACTGAAGTAGCCTGAAGAAAAACAACAGACATGTATATTGTGAGCAGTAAAACCAAATAACTACAGATATATCCTTCAAAATCTAAATTCAAAAGGACATTTATTAGTTGTGTCACCGTGTACAGTATATATAGCCTATTACAATAAGATACATTCTTTTATACACACACCGGTGGTCAAATATTTGAAATAAAGATGTTTTTTTTGATTATTTATTTATTTATAAAGAATGTTGATTTTATTTAATAAATACAGTAAACATGAATTTATAAAATACTATACTTAAAATAGCATATAATATAATATTTTAAATAAAAAATTATTTCTGTGATTAAACCTGAATTTGTAGCATCATTACTATAGTCACAGTTGTTAGTTGTTAATGTGATTTATTACTTATGATTTATCAATACTTTTACATAATTTTTGTGGAAACTGTGATACAATGTTTTTCAGGAATGTTTGATGAATAAAAAAGTTAAAGCACAACATTTAAAAAAATAATCATTTATTATAAGTATAAATGTATTTACTGCCACGTAAATTGATTTAATGCCACCTTTTTGAATAAAAGTATTGATAAATCTTTAATTTTACCCTAGACTGAATGGCAGTGTATCACATTTTCCACAAAAATACATAGCGGCACAAATGTGCTCAACATTGATAATAATGAGAAATGTTTCTTAAGCAGCAGTTCAGTATGATTTCTGAAGGACCGATTGAATGACTCCATAAACAAATGTATCATCTAATATCTGATTTTCTATGCGAATACATATTTGTGCCCTCTCTTAAAGTCAAACTCTACTCTATTGCAACCACTGTATACATAAACAGAAATGCTAATGGATAGCTTCTTCCAGGTATTACAAACATCCTGAGGTAAAAAGAGGTGGGATATTATGCTGCAAGTAAATAATACTTTAAGAATCTGCACTCACATTGAACTAAATTTGCATTGATGAAAATCTTTGAATGTAAACATGGTTAGCGAAAACAGGAAAGCAGGATAAAAGGGTTAGGGAGGGGGAAAAAAACACAAGCTGTAGGAAATGAGCAAAAGAGAGGGAGAGAAATGAGAGAAAGTAGGGAAAAGAGAGACATTAGTGGCTTCAACCAGCTGCCAAATGATGGTCGTGATTGCCGGAGTTGGAGTGTAGAAACAGAAGGTGTGAGGGGTGATTATCCAGCCTCCATCCCTGATGAACAGATGTTAATAACAAAGCAGCACATTCATTGTGTTTAATAGCCAAATGCAGGAGGCTAGGCTGGGCCTATCTCTCCTCCTCTCCTAGAGAGATGGGCTTGGTGCGCTCGCGTTGGCAGCTAGCTAGTCATAATGAGCCAGATATTTGCAAGAAAAGGTAATGATAATCAGTCACAGAGCTGAACGCAAACACAGATGATGGAATCGTGGAACGCAAAGACGACGGAGATGCAGACGTCGTGCCCTTTCGTGCTTTTTTTTTTCTTTTCGTCTTTAGCCACATCCTAAATGATAAGTTATAAAAACCGTGCGAGGTAGTAGCTAATTGTAGCATTCATGTGGAGTTGCTCACAGTGTGGCCTCGTGTCAAGAATGACGTCAACGCCGAGGGATCTTTGGAGACGAGCAAGGACGTGAAAGCCATTGGGTTCGAAGAAAAAACGACACACCGAGGCGACTGATGCAGGCAGGCACAACGAAGGGTTAACAGGCTGTGCGAAAACGCATTACGGCAGCATCCGTGTTTAGCTTGTTTATGAAAGATAAAGTGAACACCCAACAGCTGCAAATGAAATGCCATTCCGTGTTCCATAAGAGTACACAATTTACTTATAAAACATTAAAATGCCACCAAACGCCATGAATTATTGAAACGGTGCAGATGCGGCAAATTAAAGAGCTTTGCTGTGTTTCTCTGAGCAGGAAGGCCCCATTCATCATGCGACTATTGTGTCTTTGTCTTGTAACTCAGCATTTTATTTGCTGTACTAGCGTAGAGGCAAGTTTCAGTCAGTAGATTGGCTTGGAACGCTGCTGTAGCTTGAATGCTATGCAAGTCGTTCTGTATAAATGCGTCTACCATGTACGTCCAACGAAGCGAAAGGGGGTCAGTGGTGACGTCTCCTGACCCTCTGAGGTAAAGGACATTCGCAAGGTGGAAAGGCACTGTTTTATGCCTGACGATCCCACACTTATGCTCTTAAAATGATGCCTTGTGTCCAATAAGAAGAGGCCGTGGTAATGGCTGCACTTGAGAGATAAGGAGGCAGGGCAGGCGTTCTGACTAGTTGCCTTTGTAAGGGCTAAATGTCCTTTATTGTGTCAGTCAGATTACAGAGTGTGAGGACCACAGAGAGACGGATGATTAGATGAAGGACTCATGCCTGTCTAAGTGTTTCTTCCCCGTGACATACAAAGGGCGCTCTAGAAAATGCTAAATGTTTTACATAATGATTTTCAATTATGCATAAACATTCAGAATGTGAGAGGGGGTCAGACAGCAGATTTGTTCTGTTTGAAGGTGTTAAATGAACATGTGGCTTTTGTGTGTGTGTGTGTGCGCGAGAGAGTGTGTCACAGCCAATGAGAGATGCTTGACAAAATGTTTCTTTAATCTACACATGTACATGTATCTCTGATTGAATTGCAGATGAAGGAGCTGGTGCGTACTTTCAGAATCAGGCCATAATGGTCAGGAAAAAAATAATATATATATATATATATGTATATATTTTTTTTTATTATATATATATATATATAAATATATATATATATTTTTTTTTTTACAATACAATCATTTATTTTTAAATAATTCTGGATGGAATTTGCACATGTTGTGGTGACCGTATTGGATTTGAAAAAATAAAATAAAAATAGTCAAAATGTCTGAATTAATGTATGTAGTGATCTAAAAGACTATCCCTCAGTTCCACAGAGAAGGCTTAAGCCTAGTCCTAGACCAAAATGTAAATCTTATCTGTTTTAACTGAAATAAACTTGCACTTACTGAACATGTCAGTGCCTTCGTTTTGTCTTAAGATACAGACCAGTAATGTTGTTGTTTTTTCACAAGTTTAAAAAATTTTTTTTAAATAAATGAACTATGGCCTAATCCTGGCTTAAGCTAAGCCCTGTCCACTAAACCAGGTGTATGGCTAATTGGTACTCATGTCTTTTTCTCAAATGTAAATAATGTGAAATCTATCTAAAAGGCATCATAAAAGGGATTCATTTCAAAGAACCACAGCTATTTCCTTTGTAGTAACCTATAGTTATAGCTACAGTTAAACATATTGAACATGAAAAGTGAACAAATAAACATTACTGAAACAAAAATTAGTGCATAATTTCTTTGAGGAAAGTAGCTGAATTCACCTCTTTAAGTTTTTCTAATAGTTTTTGAGGTGTTATGCATTCTAGGGTTACGTATAAAACTCATAAAATGTACAGCAATCAATTAATCAATATAATTTTTATTATTATTATTAGTTTTTTTTTCCTCTGGCAGACGATATTAGACATTGTGTGTCTTGAACATTAGTGATCAACATTTGTTGATTGTCCCATATCAAATACATGTATAGCCAGATTTCATAATGGGACAGTCTGTATTTTTGTTTAGTTTTTTTCAGAATAAATTCTTGTCATTTTGAAAATTTCAGTTAAGGATCAATCAGCACAACTTTCTATCCCACTTTTTGATAGTAGACTTGTGAAACAATTTCACACATAATATCAACCCCGAGCGTGGATAAGCAGAAAGAAGATTAGAAGCAAAGTATGTCAGAAGTTTCACTTCATCCATTTATGATGTTAAAAAAATGGCTGCACCAGACAAAAAAAAAGCTAGAAAGAAAATGGCATCTTTCAACTGTAAGCTGTATCACATCACAAACGGCTTGTAGTGTCGAGAGCTTCGTTGATTTTAATGCGCGCGATCTTGTTTTGTTGCGTCGCGCTGTTCGCGTTCGCAGTCTTAATGATTTCACAACTGTGTTTTTTCTTCCACGGTGGCGAAGAACATTGAACGCACCGCAACACTGTAACAGGGGTCATGAAACATGAATAACCCAGAGCAGCACGGAGCCATTCCGATTTCATGATGACAACGAGGTTTCTCTCAATATTCACACCAATACAATTGAACAAAGTGAAAGAGATGAGGACGAGGGGAGAAAAAAAGCACCCTGATGAAAGTGGAGGCCGTTATTTGAAATTGAAAGAATATGAGGATAGTTAGTGGCTGTATTCCCAGCGGATGCCTGGCTGTCACGGGTGTGGAGCTCCACTGTTTAATGTACACTCATGCTCCATCACCCTTCCCGTTCCATTATTCCAATCTCCAAACTGCCGTTTCATGCACACTTGGGCCGACCCCATGCTGCTCCCGCTATTTATTGAATACATTTTTTACTCCAAAAACATTTTTCCACCTGAGCTGCCACTTACAACTTCCGTGGCCATGAAAGCATGCAAGAGGGAGAGAAAGAGAGGAATAGATGAAGAGGGAGGCAGATAAAGAGAAAAAGAAGGAGAGATGAGGGAGCAAGACGGATCCCTCTGCTCAGTGACGGCGTCCATTTGTTTGACTCGCATCTTGAGTTGACGCGGGTGAGCTAACACGGAATAAACTAACAGAGAAAGTCGTTTATTTCATTTTTTTTTTTATGTGTTGTAGGAGGCCATCAACTCTCTCTCTCTCTCTTGTCCTCATGAAAAATAAAAGTGGGAATAGGTTGTCCCCAGCTGTGAGGAGATGTTCAGAAATCATAGAGAGGGTAAGTACACACAGCCTGGTCCATTATTCAATACCAATGCACTAGATCAATTTTAAACAGTGCTAATAAAAAATAAAAAAAACACTCTGATCGTGGATTAAGCTAGAACCATATGTTTAGTAAGAACCCAAATGCAAACACTTGGTATGGTGCACAAACTCATTGTACATAATGTTTGTTATGGGCTGTGACCGTGACAAACCCTGGGACTCAAGGGGGTGATAGACTTTCCTTCAAAAGACTGTGCCATCAAACAACATGTTATCATGCAGGTAGCTGTATATTCATAGTTTTTAGTCACATGACCGGTTCGAAGACCTGGAGGGCAAAACATCTATAGAACTGCAGGACAAGCGTTCTATTATACAACCTGCGTCAAAATAACTGGCGGTCAGTGCAGCAAAGCTTTGTTTTGCCAAGCAGATGGGCGTTCCTATACGGGTGTGACGTCATGTGAGAACTATCAATAAACATTTCAATAATTGCTCAGAAAAACGTTATTCTTCTGAAATTAAAAACAAACCATAGAAGACACTTGGTTTTAAAGTGGTTAGCTGTTAGCTATTTAAGACATCTTAGCTTTATATAGCTTAGAAAGAAACTGTTTCTTTGCCATGTTAAAACCTCAAAGACAAAACTGACTGTACAAAACTATTTTCACTAAAGTTTCAAGAAGAAACTAGCTTTCAAGCTAGCTAGGCTATAACACTTCACGTGTTGACAGATGAATTAAATTAGCTTAGCTTTATCCAATTTAGCATTTTCTTTAAACTGATTCTCAACCCTGACGGTTTACACAATATCCAAGCAGCTAATTGTAAACTGCTAATAGTTTAATTAACCGAGCTTAGCTATAACTATAAGGTAACTAAGCTAGGCTAATTAAACTGTCAACAGCGTTATTAAACAAGCAAACTTTTGTTTCACCGCAACAGAAATCTGACCTTTAAGTGCCCCTATTATGTCTATGATCTTTCATGCAGTGTGTCATGTAGCTGTATGTGAACTAGGGGTGGCACGATTCACAAAACCCACGGTTCGGTTTGTATCACGGTTTTAGGGTCACAGTTTACGGTTCTGTACGGTTCTTGTTATTTTTTCTTTTAATCTTTAACACTCCAGAAATGTACTTCAGCATATGATATCTGGCTTAACTATCCATAATTTAGGATACAGTATTAAAAAAGTTATATCATGTAATCATTCATAAACTGAATTGGATGTGTGTTGCACAATACTTGCATACAGTCGCAGTTCTATTTATTGTTTTATTTCCGCTGTCATCAGTGTTGGGTGTAACGCGTTACTAAGTACTACTATAATAATATTACTTTTTTCAGTAACTAGTAGTAGTGTAACGGCACTACTTGTCTGAAAATTGTAATATTATTACAAT
>JAUCNO010000548.1:6346298-6407720 GCA_032353835.1 Enteromius viviparus | reverse complement strand
CTATCAAATTGATTATTTGCACTAGACAGTGTTTGTTAAACATTGAGGAAGTTAATACTTGTTGTACAGTTGTTTGTGGTTATTTGTGCTAGACAGTGCCAGTCTGTTGTTGGTGTTAAAAAGACCATAAAGAACACTCCTCCTTTCTATGTTCTCCCTCCATCTGATGCATCTCAGACAATTATAGAATAATTAAGAAAAAAAAAGTAACTAGTAATGTAACTAGTAATGTAACTAGTTACTTTCTCCAGGGAGCAATAAAGTAATGTAGGGCACTACTATTTTTGAGAGTAATATGTAATTTTTAATATATTACTTTTTTGAGTAACTAGCCCCAACACTGGCTGTCATCATAAGTAATAAAGTGTGGATCGGGCCACATTTTTCTGTCCGAACCCGGCCCGAATCCGACAGAGCTGTAACCAAATTTTTTTCTCATACTAATGACACATGCACTTTTTTGTGTGAAAGTCTGCTTTTACTATGCAACCGTAGGAAGGCGTGCGAAAATGTCAACGGATGAGAGCATCAGCGCACACGGGGCAAAAAGCAAATTAACGCGACATACGGGGCATGACGCTACATTTTTTCATGAACCGTGCCATCATTAATGTGACCATGAACTATCTGCAATGTTGTGACGCAGACAGTGCACGATAAATAAAGTTTTTGTCTATTAAAGAAAAGAGTCGGCACACATTCGCCTAAACTAATCGTCAGCAATTTGAATCTTTTTCTGTTACGGATCCACGTCACTAAGTAACATATTTGCATAATCTCCACCCACATTCTATGTTGCAAACAACTTGCCCGCCCACAAACAGTACAATTTCCACGTGGATTACATCATGTCAAGAAGACGCTGTATCATGTGCTGTCATTCAGTAATGGCAATGGGCGTTTCGTTTTCCTACACACCCTGTAGCGGTAGACCAATCATAAAGGACTGCGCCATCTGACCAATCACAGCAGAGAGGGCTCACAGAAAGGAGGGGTTTAGACAGACTGATTCTTCAAACTGCTTCACTCTAGTCGTATACGAATCATTTAGAAATGGGGTAAAATTAAATATTTTTGTTGAGAAAACTAAATTGCTTTTTGACCTTGCATACATGTAAACCTGTTTAAAAGAGACTCATAAAGCACTATTAGCAACCTTTAATGGCATAATAGCGGCACTT
Source organism: Enteromius viviparus (assembly GCA_032353835.1). Taxonomy (NCBI): domain Eukaryota; kingdom Metazoa; phylum Chordata; class Actinopteri; order Cypriniformes; family Cyprinidae; genus Enteromius; species Enteromius viviparus. Next base: position 6,406,539 of record JAUCNO010000548.1, on the reverse strand, counting down.
TAAATGACGCAAACTGCTATACAGTAGCTAAACATGTCAACATGTCATCATTTTCTCTAGCATGACAGTTTATACAGCACTAATACCAATTCAGTGATAAACTTCTTGATAGTTTAATTAACCTAACTTGAGTGAAATGTAAACTTCGGCATACATTTGTTTAAAAAAAAATAGTACTTTGAAATAATATACTTTAAAATAATATTTACATGAGTGTAAACTTGTTTTGTAATGTTTTTGGGTGCTTAATTTCATTAATTGCATTTAAATTAGGATGCATTATGTATTAACTGACATTCAGAGTACTTTTGGACCCACTTGAGTACAACTTAAAGATTCAGTATAGTCCAATTTTTTTGTTATTTCCTCATTTATTCAACTTTAAGTTCTTTCAAAATCATTCATAATTTTAAAGAATGCTTGGACCTTATTTCTAAAGCTTAGGCTCAAATTTGGTTTTAGAGTGTGTGTATGATTAAATCCACGCCAACACTCATATTTGTAAAAACTTGTCTGGCTTCACGTCAGGGTCTGTTCAGATATACGCACTTTTTCTTTTTCAAGTACTACAGATTTTTGAAAATATGAGCTCTTGTTGATTGTTCTAAATTAAAGAATTTGGATGACGACTGGTGATCTTTTGCATGTTAATGACATTAATAAGGAATCGTTTACAAGGCAGAAAGCTGAAACCATTCATTTGCGCACAAGTTCAAGACCATTTGCAATTCATAGATTTTCACATCTGAAAGAGACACGTACATGCATTTTCTGTACGTGTGTTCATTTTATGAATCACACGTACGCATATTAGACAGGCGATTGTAAAATCAATTTCGGAATGGTTTCTGTGCAACATATAAATGAGGCCCCTGGTAGCCAAACAGCTGATGGTAGCCACTGACCTTTTCACTCCTTTTAAGTACATAATTGCATGTTATTACGTAATTACTTCTATTGTCTTTGAAATATTGTAAAAGTGAACTGCCAAATGTACTGACAAGCGTTTTTGCTAAACTAAAATACACATTAATAGTAGTTCTGTTGAATGTCATGTATTTACATTTTTTTGTAATTACACTTTTGTGAGGATAAACTTGCAATTTAGTACTTTTTAAGTTAAAATTTTATATCAAATAACGCGCTACACTTAGAATTATAAGTGTGTTATTCAACACATCAAAATAAGCGTACTTCTTTAAAGTAGACAAAAGTATGATTATTACAATTTTACATGTACAATGAAATTTGCATTACATTACATCACTTAGATTTTAAAAATGTACTTAATAACTGGTATGCACTATACATTTAAAGTGTCTTTTATTTATTTTATGTTATATTATCATCAAGTCAAGGAGCTAGATATTTAATTTATACAATTTTATCTAACTTAGCACTTAATATTAGGCTCAGTATTGCACCCCTTAAGGCCAGGCAGAGAATGCATCTTGCATACGAACTGTGTTTTGACACATTTCCAAATGCAGTGAAATCAAACCTGCATAGCTTGTCAGTTTCATTCACGTATTGAAGTATGTTTCAGGCCAGTCAACAAGATTTTTGCAAGGTTTATTTTGTTGAAGTATAGATGTTATGGGTGTAATTGGTGTGTGTGCTTTGGCAGGTGGAAAGTGAGCGGCTTTTCAGACGCGGTCTAACCCTATCACACACAGGTCAAAAGCAGAAGGGGAAAGATGTGACACTTATTCCACCAGCGCTCAGCCCTGCTTTGTAATAGCTCTGAAAGCGACGCTTTCCAACAGAATTACACCGGCTTTGTGTAAATAATCAAGGGCTGACCTGTAGGGTTAAACCCCGTAATTGAAGTGATACTTCAAAGCGACGACCACCACCTTCACTAAATACTGTGTGTGCGCGTGTGGAAAAAGAGGGGGCCATTTGAGAGGGACAGCATCCAGTGTGTGTGTGTGTGTGTGGGTGTGTGCGCATGTGTGTGAGTGTGTGTGTCCGTTTGATTGGACAGGGACGGCTCTGTGGGAAGGTCTCATCTCCCCTACAGCTGCTCTCTCCATATCCATCTCATCATTTTTCCCGCTCTGTCCCTCTTTCTCATCTCCTCTCACTCATTAAATGAGTGACACAAATGCAACATTAAGTTGCGTCGAGGCCACAAATGGATAAATAAAATCAAATGATCTGATGTAATGTATTCTTTTCCACCATTGCACAAATGTGTATTGAGAGTCATTTTCCTGGTTGTGGAATGACTGCCTTCAATGATATTTTCCACATGCATATAGATGTCGACACTTTTCCCTGCATGTTAAAACAAAAGTTTTAACTTGTAAATAATGCAGGCTGTATTTAAATGGGCCTGGGCTCACTAAAAGTGCTTTCATGATCATCTCACAGACAACACAATGTGTGTTGACAAAGAAACGTCTGCTGTTGAAACGAAGACCTAACACCTTTTCATTAATATTTATCGATGTCACTGGGGGGAATTTATCATCATTTATCAACATTTAAGGCTAATTATTATGACTGACGTGATGGGTAAATGAGGTCAATGCAAAGTGTCAAAAACATTACAGACACTAATTTACAGAGGAGTTTAGCATATAGAGAGCTTTTTAACATGTCGTTTCACACAGAAGCAGACACGAAAGCGTAAATCAATAAATGACGTTGATCACCAACTGCAATAAGCCACAAGAGGCGGTGTGTTTCAGTGTTTTTACTACGGTAAATGGGTGTTGGTGGACGGCAACACTTAAGCTGTTCTAAAACTCCTGCAACAGCAATATGACACAATAATGAATTAAAATAAATAATAATTATTATAAACAATTCTTTCACCAAGACATTTAGCTAAGCGTTTTTACATGAACATTTGATGTCTGGTCACAGGTGTGCATATATCTCTTATTTTACAACAACTTTCATCCAGTTATGTTCCAGATCTATTTTATGTACTTAAAATCCCAGTTAAATCAATTTAACTGTTCAACAGTATTCTGGCACGCAGTCATCTGCAAATTGGTAAAACCTAGGTGGATTAGGTAGATGCCAACATAGTTTCTGATTTGTCCTAAAAAACTGCCAACAATGGTTGTCTTGACTACAGTGTATGAATTATTGACGACCAAGAGCAAGAAACAATTGGATATTTTTAGATAACAAACCAATTAGCTTCTTTGGTAAACAATTTTGATACTGTGTTGGGTCACCACGTGATTCCTACTTTAAAATCTGGGTCCCGAAGCAAAACCGGTTGAAAATTGCCATTTTATCTTGGAATGTTTTTTTATTTTTCAGCAATTGCCGGGAGTGCAAAAAAGCGAATGAAGTGATCCTGAATGCTAACTTAGCGTCACGTTGCACTAATGCAGTGTTCAACCCTAAATACCAACCCTGTGAACTCCAGAAGTTGGGTTATCTTCGAAACGGTCTCCAATATTTTAATAGTTGTGTGTGCACACCAACAAAAGCAAGAAAGAAACTACATTACATTACATCACATCGGTGTGAAGAAGTCCAGTTATCCACTGAGTAAAACGCGGGTACACAGACAGACACACATCGAGAAGCACCCGCACGGATAGATTGATCCCGGGTCCTGCTCTAGCTACGGGCCTCCTTCCCTCATTAATTTTACTGAGTCCTCCAGATGGGAAACAAAATATTAATTTTATTCAGCCTAAGGCGTGGAGCAGCGCGAAGGTGCTCCGTAAATCAGAGGGCTCCGGCGAAGCTGCAATATCACAGGACGACCGCGGAGGCCTACGGGTGGGCAGAGGCTTCAGTTTGTCATAAATGTAATTAATTGAATGGCGGGGAATGATGAATCGATCAGAACACGTGGAGCAGACGTGACTTCCTTAGAGTCATGGCAACCGCACACCAAATTATGCAAATTAATTGGCTCTACCAATGTGGCATAAAATGCTAGTTCTACTACACTGCATGGTACATTAGTCGGTTCATCCAATAAAAACCGCATTCTTTACAAGTGAATCCTTGAGTCACAGTGCTCAGGGAAACTATTCATTTGCAGCACAGATGTGAGAGTCTGGCAGCATTTTGCAGCCCGTTTCTGGTGGAAAGCGGCATGGGGCGAGTCGCATGTGTGAGCGGAGATGGGCAGAGGAAGAAAGAGACAAAAAGAGATAGAAATAGTGAGAAAAAGTGAGTGGGAAAAGGCTAGAACAGATGAGACACTCTCTTGACCGTGACCACAATGACATCTGGTATGGAAGCTGTACAAGTGTTGCTCATTGAAATTCTACTGTTGCCTCAAACTGATCATCTCAAAGCCCTATGTCCAACTATAATGTCTCTTTTTTTGATCCACTCAAGCGAGGACTTGAGGGAGTCTATTGGTCACATCTCCGAGACGGAGTATCACTGATTTTGTCCACAATGTTGCTTTACCACCTGCTGCGTCTCTGCTGAAATTGCTATTGTCAACACACGCACACATACGCGCTCGCGCACACGCTACGTGGCTCTAATTAAAGAGACAGTCCAATGAATGTCACCCGTGCTTTTCACATTACTGCGTCTGACTTCCCTCGATCGTGATAGACCTTGTCACATGGGTGGATTATGCTAATTGTCCATACATCTAGGGGCTTATATCAACTTAATTTACACAAATCCTTTGCTATGGACCTCTGAATTCATGTCTGTTATGATCAAAGACAGAACCGATCATTCTCCGAAGAAGGATATTCATATGAATATCAGGTGTAGGTTGTTATAAAATGTATTATGGATGCATAGCCCAATTTGGCTAAAAATTTATAAAAACATAAAACATTTTTTCTTGTAAAATGAACCATGGTTTTATGATAGTAAACTTGTAGTAGCCATGTTTTTATTTCTATTTGGATTTCAATAACCACAGTTTAAAACAAGTATCATACTTAAACTGTGTATAGTGTTGCCAAGCCGTTAAGTTTGGTTTAGTAATCATGTTAACCTTGGTTAATTTTAAGTTTTGTAAATATTGTATCAAATGACATATGACCCATTGTTTCATTCTATGAATCTGTCAATTGAATAAATAAATAATTTCTCATTAAAATCAACAGTTTAATGACCAATAGGTATTTTACTGATAGTTACAAATTTATACGAACTCATTTGTGCAAATTTGTACGATCTAGGTTGGTTTAGGGGTGGGGTGTAGGTCATTCATACAAATTGTGCAACTCGTATAAAACATACAATTTAGCAAAAAACAAATGAATTTGTACGAGTGAGGTCACCTCATAAATTATTCATGAATTGCCATGAAGAATAAACTCGTGTTGATATTTGGAGGCGTAAAAGTTACAAAGTCCGTGTGGTACAAATGTATTATTAAGGCAATAGCTACCCTCAGAAATTAATCTTCATTAATAAAAAGAAAACATGGTTGTTGATATAGTTAAACCATGGTATCCACAATTAACCGTTAACAGCATATTTGTATATTTGTATTGTACTTTTTACTATAGTAAACCATGGTTAAATTTCGTAAGGGTTCTTTTATATAATTATATGATGATGATGTGGTGTATCAGTGGAACTCAACATGCTTCACCAAACGCAGTAGAGAATGTTCACTCTTATTGGTTGCAGACACGCTAGTAGCATATTGCTGTTTGTTAATGTGAATGACAAAACATGTTTAGTGATTTACCAGCAGGGACTATTAATAAGACCTGGGTGAACAAAGAAGCAGAAAATGCCTGAAGCGAGAAGTTTCACAAAGGGAAAATTTGATTATGGAGAAAATCCTGGGAGGTGATGTGTTGGAGTTGGGCAGGTATTGTTGTGTAAACTGTCTTTAAATCACACTAGTATCAGTACAGTTAAAACTCATGATGATATGCTGAACCATGTTGATAGATGACAGTGAAGCATCTAGTACTGTTGTGGTATCTGTAGTTAAACTACTTTGAGAACTGATGCTAATGCTAACTGTAGGGGTGTGACGGGATCTCGCGAGAACTTGGCAATATCTTCACGATAGTGGTATGATGCGACGCAACAAATCTCCGATGGGAGACTGCTGCCACTTCCTATTTATGATGTGCTGACACAAATTCCTTGGCTGCTTTATCTCGTCCAGTGTAGGCAGACTTAAGGTATACTTCACATTCAAAGCCGCAAAGTATGCTCAATCGCGGAGTAGTGCGGACGGACGAGCTCGATACATGCGCAACTGACTTACACTCTTTCTGCGTTCTTCTCGAGCATACACCCAGCCCTCGCTGATGATGAAAATAGTGTAATGCAGATGTCGGAGTATACTTTGCCCTCTAGGCTGGCACGGCGTTTGCTGTAGGCAAGTTTGTTTAGGTATTCGGCCCGACTTGAAAAATAGCTTACCCTGCTTTTAAAGGAATATTTGTTTTTTATTTATACTAAAAATTACTATATTACTATTATAATAAAAATACTATTTGACATTTTTTTTTTAGATTTATTTTTATTTACTTCACCACGTGTTGTTTATTACAGCATTTAATTCATTTAAATTGTTTAATTTCAAAACGTTGATTATAAACTGCACCTGCGTTTTTCTGGAATGTTTTTGTTGAATAAAATACCGTTTTTCCCAATATATTTTATCATTGAGGATTCATTTTAAAAAGTCTTAAAAATCTCATCTCGGCTCGTTCTCGTGAACCCAGTGTCTCATCTCATGGGATAGGTGTTTCACCACGCCCTACTTACTAGCTACTGAATGCATCTTCATTTTATTTTTTCCAGTCAATAAATCTCCAAAGCATTACATAATTCCACCATATTTGGGGTTACTTCAAGTATTTCCTGATATGTAAAATGGTGCAACTCCACAAAAACATTTGCTTTTGTTTTTAATTTAAACATGTCTTTCAATTAAATTTGAACTTTTCCTGAAACTTTTTGAATACAAAGAGTAGATACAGTGGCATTTTCAACTATTTCCCCCTGTCTCATTTAAATGACTAATTAATAATAAGAACGTCTTGAGTTCTTTGCAAGAAGTATGACATCACCAATTATCCTTTAACTATTGTGAGCTAATAATTTCAGAGCCCATAGAATTCTATTGTGAGTGCAATTCTGTACAGTATTGTACAGTTGAAACTATTCGACAGAGGTTAAGTAGCATTTAACCAGAATTTATTCTTAAAATTTTATTGTCATCGACAGAATAAAAAGGCTTAGCACAAACTAAGATCCAATTTAACTTAAGGAATAGCATTTATAAAAATAAAAAAAAGTGTTTACAAACACTGTGGAGCACATGCACCAGACAGAAGAAATGGCTGAAGACATCATGTGTCACACATCCGTGCCCACACGCTTGTCTTGTGGCATTCTCCCACAAAATGGCAGCGCGAGACAGAAGGAAAGACTGCGCAGATCACGAAGAAAGACAAGAGCGAGTGACATCTTTCTTCTAATAACAGAGAAGGTCCCTTCCAACTGCACTATCCTTCCACGGCTCTCTCTTTTTGAAATACACGTGTCACTGCAAAGTGACAAATAGCACATATTAATTAGGTACTAGACTGGGCGAGATTGCTGTTATTAACAGGGAAGGGGAAGGTCGGATTTAATTGCCTGTGACATCAAAGTCAAGTGACTGGTATTTCAAGCATCATTTAAAATGTTTGATATGGAAGCCATTGTTCTCACATAAAGGAGCGTCTAAAAATACAAAAGGAGAGTGATGGGGAGCAGAGACAGTGCTCAGGCGGTTATCTGCAGCCTGACTGCAAATATCACCAGGGCTGCTCGTGAAATGACTGGATTCTCATGCAAGAATCTGTTCCTTTTAGTTCCTTTAGTTCAAAGCTGCTTTCTTTGGCTCCTTGTAGGGTTTATGTGGTTTATGTTTGATGCATATTTTCGTATTTAAGCGCTAATTTACTTTGCATTGTTAAATTGAATTTTTCTACCACGACACTATAATCGATCAACTTGCTGTCTTAAATCTGGATTTTCCTCCCTCCCTCCAAAAAAAAAGGATTTCTCCCAAGGGGAAGGTGTGCTGATGAGCTGAAATTATGCAGCTGTAAAGGATATTAATACTATTGTACATTTACCTTGAACTTTTAATTATTACGAAAGCATGGCGAGCTCGGCAATTAGACATAAATAAGTGCATCACTTTTAGTGTACAATTAGGTTGATGGCACTCATGATGGGGATTACAGAGATACGGTATGAACCGGCGGCGGTCTGGCTAATGATCGGGAGGGGCCAACAGTGCAGAGAGCACGGTGCGGTTAGTCGTCCGTCACCATGGCAACAGCACGCTCGCACTCTGTGGTCCCCAACCCTAAAATTAGTGCTGAGGTGCGTGGCTCTGAAACACATTCCAGGCTTGCCATGACAGACATCCATTTAGAAAGCCGTACCAAAACCACCCCCCAAAAAAAAGATCACCTCCGCCATGACTGTATACCAACACTAGAAAAAAAAGCAGCGGCGATAAACAGAAGGAAAGCTCTGACTCGTAAGCACCCAGTTTGCAGTCGCGTTTATGTGCTTTGGGGGCCCTTCACTCTAGTCGCTGTTTCGAACCCATCCACCATCTGCTAGCCGCAACCATTCGGCTTTTATCATCAGTCCCAGGCTGAGGGTTACAGGCCCCTCGAGGAGGAACTACAGTAGTCCATTCAAAAGCATCACATCATGAGTGTATCCATATTAAAGTGCAGTCTGCCCACGGCCGACGGTACAGTGAAGCCATCTTGGTCCTGTACCATCCTCGATCTATTTCCACGCTGATTTTATTCCGCTCTAAATGTCTTTAGATGTTCCGTCTCATGCATATAACATAGCTTAGCGCTTCCTCCAGAGTCTGCCGTTCTATAAGACTCACCAGGTGCACAGCTCGGCAAATTATCAGATCAACAGGGAGGCGACTACAACATCATGATGATCGCAGGACTGCGCACCACATCATTTAGAAAATAGCCTATTCGTTTTTCTTGCTTTTTTGCCAGCATTAAAGATAATTTACTGACTTTCAACTCCTGATTTGTACCCAGAAACACTTAAGGAGTAAACCGCCAGCTGGGGTGCACGTTAGCGCCTGCGAGGGCAGCTGTAACGCTGAAGATGAAATAAGAAGAAACTTCTTCACCTGACTGCAAAGTGTCTCCGAGCCTGTAATCTTACTTTTAAAGGCGCATCTAGCTGTTTATCCTAAAATCGAGTGATCAATCATCGAGACTGACTTTAAATTCCTAGCGATGGCAAATGCGAGGGAATTATAAGGGCTTATAAACTTCTGAAATAGATCAATCAAGTGCGTGTTGTCATGGCTAATGTCTCTTATTTGATCATGATGACTGACAGGATAAATTATGTTGTTTTAGAGTTAGCTGAAAACTCTTGCTTCATCAAAACCTGTTTGACTTGTTCAGAAGTAATAATTCATAACCGACTGTCTTTGGCTCAGCATGAGAAGTTATCAATCAGTATTAGCAAAAATGATACGAGTGTCAGTACTTTTATATGAGTGGCATGATAAATACGGCAATAAGTGATAGTGCTTGTATCATTTTAAAGCAAAATAGAAATGCCGAACTGTCTTTGTGTAGGCTTTCAATCAAATAATGAAATATAATAGATAAATGCATTTATGGGATGGGTTAAATGATGCAAAATTGGGTTTTAGTATAAGGCTGATATATTGACGTTACTAATCAATGTGCCTCATTGGCTGTTGTCAAGAAAAATAACCAATAAGCTTATGAATAGAGAAAACTGTAAATATTGTGAAATCAGTATGTTTAAAAATACTTCTCAATAAAAATTTTAAAAGATGATAATATATATATAAGTACATAAGTTAATGATTTCTGAGAATTGTTAAAAATTAAGTTAATATATATATATATATATATATATTTTTTTTTTTTACCCAAAAATACAGTACTAAACTGTAAAGACTTAATAATAACAGAACAAACATGGCTCACACCACTGCCAAGAGACTGACCCTTAATTTTACACTCTTCATCTTGTCATCCTTCTGATGGCCATGGGTTGGAGCTGTAATTGCACAAACAGCAAAACACACACACGTTCACATCGTGGCCTTGCAAGGAGGGGTACAGAGAGAAAATACATATTGATAAGTTGCTGTGGTGGTCCCCAACAGAAGCGGTCCCTCGACGAGTCACAGATTGGAATTCTAATGAGTGGGATTACCAGAGCACCCCCCTATCCCCAACACACACATACACGTCACCCCTGTGCGAGTGCGCCACGACACCGGGCTCTGCCCCGTGTGGACGACAGGAAGCCGAGCGCCGGTGAGGAACATACTGACGTTAATTAACAACATCTGACACAGATGCTACGCTTGTACTCGCACAAGAGGTGGTCCGGCACATTATTAAATTTTGGGTTATTTCCTTTCATTCGGCACCCCCATTTCCACTCTTTCCTCCACTCTCCATTTTTAATCTTCTTGACACACTGTCCTCTCGGTCCATCAGGGATGCGGGAAGTGAACAGGCTTTCGACGCAATTAGGCTTTTGCTTAATTTTCAATAAACTGCTCTTTTGTAACGTCCTCGCCGCGTTATTTGCACTCTCACCTTCATTCGCTCCAATCTGTTTAAATCTGCGATCTTGAAAATATTGTGACATAAAACCTAACTGTCAGGCCACATATGGTGAGCTTTCAACCTCGGGCTCCGTATGAGATGTACAGCTAGTCTAGAGATAATTGACCTCTGGAGATGGAACAGATATTGTACAGTAATCCTAAAAAAAGAGCTGGAACGAGGACAACCTTTCCTGTCAATCCATTAGAAGGTGCTGAAACAAAAGGACCACGGTTGTACTCGTTATTACACCATACCTCAGTAATTAACCCCGACCTTATACTGTTGTTACACCATGTCAGGGTGAGGAGAGCGATAACATATGTTTAATATCTCCTGCATCTAATCAAGGGATCAAAAACTGAAATAGACGTGTGATTCAACGCGTTGTCTGTAAACGTGTTGATAAGCAGCACATATGTCAAATAAAGACTTGCAGGGATCCTGAAATCGTGCGTGTGTGTGTGTGTGTGTGTGTGTGAGAGAGAGAGAGAGAGAGACGTGTAGTACTACTAACACTCAAATCAGTGCAGTCCGGGAAACAAGAAAAAACGTGCCCACGTGTCTGATTGTAGGAAGTTATAGAGCCTAGTGTCACTTTTTCTCTAAAATGCGCAGTGACCTAAGTTCCCTCCTGCCCTGTCTTGTTAATTACCCTCATACATCACGTCTTAAATGCCACACCGTTTACCTGCTGTGGGTTGGCCATCCTGTGCACGCCGGACCTGCAGAGAGCTGGACCGGCTGATGGAGATGAGATGCATCCTGAGCGCAGCATCAGGACCGGCGTCACTACGGGAAAGTCACTGCAGAGGTCAGAAAACAATGACTGCTGAAGTGCTCCTCTGTGCATTAAAACCTACTAAATGTCTGGGGGTGCATAAGCTGACGTATAGTGATTTGGATATGCTATCTATCATATGTAGATATATATATATATATATATAAATATTAGATGACCTGACCTTAGAATGTCTGATTTGGCCCGACTGGTGAAATGATTTTGCAATAGCTACACCAATCAGCTTTTGTTGATGTAAGTGCACAAATTAGCCATGGCTACTTTTGATTTTGCTACAGAGATGTTAAACAATGAAATGTGAATCATTTGGATAGGTAAATATGATAAATCATTGGAAAATGCCATGAGCTTTTAGCGGTCTGGAAGGCAGAAGGGGTGGGGCAGCTGGAACGTTATGCTGCCGCCACCTGCTGGTAATCTCTTTTGATTTCTCCCCCTGTGTGGCCACTTAAAAAACACCCCCAGCCGCCTCTCTCTCTCTTTCTCTCTCTCTCTCTCTCTCTCTCTCTCTCGCTACAGCTTCGGTACAGAAACCGTTGTGAAAGCAAATGTATTGGTTTTATTTCTCGTTCACATTCCAATTCGGGAGCAAATTAACTAATGTAAATAAAAGATTTTACTTATACTTATTTAATTAGTGCATATAAATATTAGCCAGTGGCTTATTGCTTAGGCACATACGCATATATGCGTTATTAAGATATTTACAGTGTTTGCAAAAACAGCGTTGAATTAGTACTGACCAAACCGCTAAATTTACAGACATAAAATCAAATCTGTTTTCTGTAGTAGATAATTATGCTATAATTTACGACACTGAAATCTGGAAATCTAATTTATAAACTTACGTTGGCAAGCGTTCACCTTTCCAAATCTGACCGCAGTGACCTCTCGTTATATTTGCATAGCGAATTTTGATTGGTCTTCTTTTTTGATTTATTGATTGGACTTCATTGGCGCTGTAAATTAAATAAAGAAATGCGATTTATTTTATCTGTTTTTCAAGTAACATTTTGTTCAAGTGTGTCAAAGACGTATTAATGACTTCCGTTAGACCATATTTATTTAGATTGTAGAATGTTCATATATATATATATATATATATATATATATATATATGTTTGTGTGTGTGTGTGTGTGTGTGTGTGTGTGTGGACAGGTTTTTATATCCCCNNNNACAGTAGAAACACCATTGCGCCTATGGAGAGTCCCCACGAAGATGGCAAACCAGACATGTGTGTGTGTGTGTGTGTGGAAAAGTTAACTGGAAATAATATGGAAAGGTTGTTTGTATTTTTTGAATCCCTTTGATTTCCCATGTAAATGAAAATATTAATTTATACCAACTGCACTCATTAAAATTATTTCATAATTCGTTGAATTTTTTGGTTAACGGCTTGTCATAACGTGCATACATTTTGTGGACCTCTGCTTTTTTTTAAATGATTTTTGGAAGCCGTCGCTCTCAAAATTTCCCACCATAATAATAAAATTTTTAAAAGCGAGATTAGGCTTGATCTTTTTAAAGGGCTACAGCTGCCTGGACTCCATGCTGTTGAGCGGTGGTCTCAGACTGGTGGAGGTGGCATTAGTGCCCTCAGTGGTGCAAAGGGGGGCTCAAACCAGACAAAAAACTGTGTCTGTAAACCTCATGTCCAAATTGACTGTGGGGTCTGGAGATTTCCTACATACGAGTCAGTTATACGGTTGCCAAATAAAAATGTATATTGAAATGAATTATTCACCGCGGATTGGCTAATTGATAAAAGAATGTGTTTATTTAAAGTGACGACTTTTCATGTGTAAGATTGCTGGTCCATTGTTCTCCAGAGGGCCCGTCAAGGTGAGATGAGACAGGGGCCACTCATTCTTCATGAACAAAAGGAACAAATGAATGCGCGCACACTCCCTAATGGTTTCCCCGTATACTTGGGTCCACGGGAGATAAGTCTAACAAAATTAGTATGCAAAAGAGCCGCTCTCTTGAGGCCTATAATTTTCTTTGCAAATGATTTCCGTTTTGAGGATGAAACAAACACGACAATGCCGTTGTAAGCGCTGGTTCAGGATGTGTGCGTGCCTTCGAGCTCCTAAAAGAAGAAGGATCTGAAAAAGTTAACCCTCATCAGCAGGTGGTTGTGGAAAGGAGAGGAAGAGAAACGGAAGGAAAGGGTGAAAAAAGCTACCTTAAAGCAGAAAATATTCTGCTCGAGACCAATCATATTTAGTTGATTACATTTGGCATAATGCCCCGGCGAAAAGGGCCCACGGAATCCAGAAGAGCCATTGCTTTGAGAGAGTTCTCCAGCACCATGCTGTGCCATCTTTTTCATCAGTTAACTTAATTAAACATATATCCACCCGAGACTGTTCTCATATTCTTTACCAGTTTAGCTTTTGTTAACTGTCGTCAAACAGTCCCTCAAGTGTAAAACGCTGTTATTTACATTCACTTTTGTTAGAAAAAGCCTGGGTTTCTGCTGTACTACTCTGTCCTTCAGTTCTTATCCTCATCAGCTGCTAACTACTATTGCAGTAATAATAATAATGATAATAATTTGTTCATATTGTATTAAGTATTCGTTATTGCAGAAATCATAATAATAAAATGTGTTTTAAATAATAAATGATTCATATTTAACCCCAGTTATATAATATGCAATTATATTTATTTAGGCACTTTATGTAAACATGATTTTATCACGTGTAGAAGGACACTTACTAATTTTAATGTATGAATAATTTATTTCTGCATTGAGTCAAATCTCTAAACGCCTCCAGTTTGCTGAACCACATTTTAATGCAGCATGTGATGGGAAAAAAGGTCGCAGATTCGCAATTTCCGTGCCTATTATTTGGTATAAACATGAACGTTATGTCCGTGGAAGTGAAAAGCGTGCACGTGTGCGTTTATTAGACCCAGAGTCTTTGAATGTTAATTGCGCCGTTTCCCTATCATAAATGCGCGTATAAATCACCGCAGTGTATAACAATACTCTGCCTGTATTTTTACGTTCCTAACGTGGTCTGCAGTAGCTCTCCTTCCCAATAAATCATGTGCTTACTTCCCGGGAGCTTCCTGCTCTGTGGTGAAGATTAGGACCCCGTGCCTTACTGAAAGCCAGGAGCAGTTTGAAATTATCAAGCGTTTAAAGACATCACAGTTCAAGTTATTTTATGCACTTCTAGCGCTGTGTATTTAACTTTACTGTGTGCCAGAAACCTCTTACCTTTTTACATTTTTATTATAAGTATTACTATAATGGTAACAGTTTTTTAAAATGATTATTATTATTATTATATTGGTGTTATAGTTTTTTTTTTCTTTGAACATGGTTTTGCTCTATGTTATTTTAGTATATAAAACTGTAACAACAAATCCGATTTTTAATAATAATAATAATAATATACCCTAATGTATCTAATAATGATATATCTAATAATTTAGTAAAATGTGATATCTTTCCAAGTGACGGGTCATTATTAGCATATATATATATATATATTAGTTCCATGTGCGTCAAAAACCTATAATTCGAATTAATTAATATTACCAAGAATAACAATCAAAAACCAACATCTGGCAACATAATGCTTAAATGCGTAAGTGAATTTTCACAGAGCAAATATTTTGCCATGTTCAAATAATAAGATTTGTTATGTAATTATTTTACCAACTGAAAGCTGTTCTCTTTGCCTTAATTACTTTTTCATATACTTCTTAACTTAGTTTGTATTATTATACATTGTTTAATAAATTAAAAACCTGTTTTTTAATAATAATAATAAAATTAACACTTGAAACAAATCTATTACCTATCTGTCTATCTATATCTATCATGTATTTTTAAATTAAATTGGTTTCACTTGCTATCAGTTTATCTGGCCAATATACCTTTGAATACTTTTTTTTCTTTTTTGGTAAATATTTAATATTTAAATAGCTATTATTAATAGCTACGGCTGGTAAACATTCAAGAGCGCAGTTAGCCAATAGCTAACAGTAACACAGCACACTGGTGTTGAGTTTATTGAGAATTCACTTAAATTTACTGGTGTAGTAGATGAATGAGAGCATAATTAGTCAAAGATGAGGCCAAAGCAGGACATATTTGAATAGTTTCCTCATTAACCTTGGCTTGGAAATTGTGCCATACCATCTTGTGCTACATTAGTTTTAGTGGCAGTCTGCGAAGTGCTGCTCTCCCCTGGTTATGGAGAGGGAAGTAATGCATGGGGACTCATTTCTGCATGTGTCTGTGTCATAACCCAGGCCAGGGTGTCATATTCCTCTCCTCCCTCATCTGGCCCAGCATGGGAGCCCTAATACACACATCTCCGTGCAGCGCCTTTCCAACTAAATGGACGGATTTGCACATTTCCTGAGCCACTCACACCCAATTCCCTCACTCTGTTAATGCCGGTTAATTTTTTACAAATAATGCCTGGGCAAATCAGTCTTTCGAAGTGTTGTATCATTTGTTGCGAGAAGTTCTTTTTGAAAAATTAATGCCTTTAATTTTGGTTGATGGCAACATCAGCACAGCTCGCTAAATTGCAGTTTAATGAGATTTTGCTACAGGGGATAATCTGCTACTGACAGAAAAACATCTTGAAAACATCTGTAGACCTATGATTTCACTCTGACGATTAAACCCCCAACCCCCCGCGTCTCAGAGCACTGAGCAAGAAAAATGGTCAGTTTAAAAAGTTACACTCCGCCATCCGACCTGATGGAAACGACTTGGAGGAAACTTGACGCTCTTTTACCTCTTATTTGCCTGTGTAATGAACATCTCGTGTTGTTCAAGAGTTAACATCCAGCTATCTTTGCCTTGCTGTGGGAGTCTAGCGGCTAACATAATGAGCAATGCTTTATATGAGTCCTAAATGAGCAATCTGCTCCACTAAGCCTGTAGATGCGATGTAAGGTTCATTACCCTCAAGTGGACAGAAACCTAATGTATCCTGCCCTACGACTAATATCATCATGAGTCAGAGCGTCTACAATGACATCCCTTCAAGGATTTTTTGTTAGCAGAGGTCAACGTGCACTTGGCCAGATACCCTATAGGCATATTGGGAGTCGACTCATTTGGAACGCGTTGTTGGTAAGAATCGGTCAAGATCCTGCCAAGAGGTCAGCCTTCTTCACACCTGTCATTGCACAAGTTAGTACTGCTTCCTTCTTAGACCAGTGCTGTTAACACATTTTATTGCAAGGTTTCAAATGAAGTTGACATTGAAACAATGACTTTGAAACCAGCTCGATCCTGTACCCTATTAATTAAAACATCAGCATTTCAGTTTCCGTAAACTTGTTGGCTGCGCTGTGACATTTGAGTAAGCACAGTCAAGGAGGAATGTACACCCACGTCCCTCTCCTCTAAAGCTCATGCGCTCCCAGGACTCTGCAATGTAGATTACTTCCTCCGGGGAGTCTGGAGAGAATCCCAATTTCTGCAACTTTTCCAGTGAACAGACAGATTTGGCCCACCTCCAGCAAAAATAGACCATATCATGCAGAGAGTAGGCTATGCCAGAAAGCCCAAAATTATATCTGACACGTTGGGTCACATCAACATGTTTTTAATGTGTCTCTCTCTCTCTTTCTCTCTCATAGAGAGAATGTGAATCTGTTCATTTCAACAAAAAATGACACAGTCTCCCATTGAGTGAGACCAATTGGAAATTTACAAATGCGTTTTAAATACCCACTCGCTATTATTCAGGAGATATTCATTTTTCGGAATTCATTCCTTAATTGTTTCGTATGGGATCCGCTCCTTGATGTAAACCCAGAAACAGCGGGTATAACCGAGAAAATTACAGAGCAACGCGTTACAGGAAGCAGAAAAGAAATGCTCTGTGATTTGAGTTTTCTTTGAAGTCCACTCTGGAAATTCCTTACATTTATGGTTGCATCTTTATCTTTTAGTGATGGCATTGATTCTGATGAAGTCCACCTGCAATCTTTTCACCCCAGTGAAGATAAAGACGCATAAGACATCACTCTGAATGGATATTCACAAAGCAAGAGAAATCAAAAATAGAGCTTTTTACATTTTATTAACCAACCCATCTCTGCACTCTCTTTCAAAGCTCAACCCATAAAGCTTTGTTCTCCGAAGTGACTTGCCACGCCATCAGCAGTGATTGGTGCCACGACCGATGCCAGGAAGAGAGCATCGACTCTGCAGGGTTCTCCATTTTCAATGGCGTGAATGGACACCTCTTGTCTAGCGATGCCACTGCTGCGCTCTTTCAGATGGAGGCACATGTCACACCCAGACTCATCATGCCAGCCACCAGCAGAGAGGCCAGGGCACAGTGCCCATGACTACTTACAAAAAACGAAGTTCGGCAACAAGGACCAAAATGAAGTAGGCGTAGCATCATTTGTATGATCAGTTTGATAAAGTTGGGATTCCCAGAGCAAGAAAACGAACCACTGATTTTCAGCATATTTGGGGTTTCCTCATAGCCATCGGTTGGTTGTTCTGGTCAACTGAACCAGCAAACGCTGAGCCAAACAGGCCATATTTGTGGCAATCTGCTCTCGTCCTCGCAATCCAGAGTGTTACGTGATCAGCTCATCAACACCAACAAGCCACTTCCTAATCCTTAAAACGCACAAGCCGGACGCGGAAACCGAGAACAATATGCTCGCAAACACAATGGCATGTATCGGAGACTGTGTGATTATAAGCACCAGGGAGTTTGCCTTCCCTTATTCATCCACAGTCCCGTTTTGAAGAGACCAGATCCAGGGGTGCCAAATTAAGCGGAGTGCTGATCTGTGCTGGCTGCATAGAGTAATGAGCAGGCCCAGAGGATATTTGCAGGGTCACACAAAGGAGTTGGTGTGGAGTGGCAAAGAAAATCGGGCGTACAGCAGGAAGCCGAGCAACTAAATTCTGCAGGCCATCCTCATCTGCTGTCATCAGCCAAACGAGCTTTCCATCCCATCAACAAGAGCTCGGCTAGGGAACGGTACTCGTAGCTGTTTTTCTAGTATTTACCTTATGCCGTGGACCCGTAGGAGACCCCTTTTGGGTTGTTGTGCATTCAGCCACTCTGAGAAAGGGAACGAGAGGGAAAGCAAGAGTAATAAGAGCCTCGGAGGAAATTGTAACAATTTCAAGCCATTAAGATTTAACAGCATTACCCTGCTTCTCTGTCTGGGATCTTTGAGGCCTGGTCCGGTTTAGATCCTACTAAGCCACGCAAGGCATTTATCACAAGGAATCATTGTAAACCACATTTTCAACACTCTCTCTGGCAAGCCCAACAAAGAGCCATTTTACATTGCCACCATGACTATAAAGCGAGTCCTACTGTTTTCCCAACGTGGGGTATAATGGAATTAATAACGTCGACTGCGCATTTGCCGGGAATTCCCATGAGGCTTTGCAGATTTTTATAACTCCGCAGTGTAATGCTAAGGGTTCGGAGGGGAAGATTTACTGGCTGCGAGAATCTAATGATACCGAACACTGACTTTGCGATTGCTCCAGCCAGCTAGTTTGCATGACAATCTGGATAACAATGGCCCTTTTTAGATTAAGTGTGTGGGGGCTTATTATGATTGCTCTTTGTTCTTTGCTCCTTTATACTCTCCAAATGTTGATGTTGTCCGATATCGAACGGATACGTTGGAATAAGCGCACCTTGCTTCTCCCAATATTTGACATCTGAGTCGTTTGTGCTAAATTTAATTACTTTAATGCTTATTATACTGTCCATAAAGACGTTTAGATGTTCATATTTCCTTTGTGTTGTCGCAAGCAATTACAGGTGCAGCCATCTATTTACTTGATGAATACTCTTTTATTCTGCACTTGCTTGATAAATAAGGAAATAAGTCAACGCTCCACTTTATATTCAGTAATTAAAGTGAAAAATATAGTCACAATGCAAATCCTTAATTGGACTCCAAGAGAGAGATTCAGAATTTCTCTTTAATAATAAGAGATGACTGGGGACCAAAAAAAAAAACCACGCTGAAATGTGACTCTGGAAGTTCAATTAATCAAGAACAGAAAACAACCAATTTAGCAAAGAGCTGTACATTCAGGGAATCACAGGGCTCAGGTAATGTTCTTTTAATCATCTCTATGTGACATTATAGTTTTCATGTCACAACAGATGAGTGAAAAAAACACCTTTGCATTTGAGAACGATAATATCTCTTATGCTGCAAAAAGTGGCAGTGTTTAATAGGATGATTTTAAAGTATGACAACAACATTTCTGCCTCTCTGACAGTGCTGAGGTAGCAATGGTGAACATGTGAAATGGTGAATATATAAATAAAACATAGAGCTTAAATGATTGCTTAATAAATATGAATAGTTTATATTTTTAGATGTGGATTGTGAATTTTAGAATCTTAGCCACTAAACTGAATTGCACACCATCTGTGAAAGGCCTCAGTCACACCTGCTCTGAATGCTTTTTCACCATGTCCAGAAAAGCTTCAGTCAGCTGAAAAAGCATTCTGAGAGACTTAACCCATTCAATAACCAAATAAAGATTTGAATTAGACTTCAAATCTGCGGTGCGAAATACAGGGAACGTTTAAGCATTTACCGCTCGTTGCAATGTCAGCCTTTAACGTTTCTTCAATCTAGATGGCGCAAAACAAGAGGAAGTGTCAGGGAATGCCGAATTCGCTGAACTCGCCGGACTCTAGCTGTGCGCCGACAGTACTGGAGCCAGTGCGAGAGAAGAGCAGCGGGGCTTGCCCTCTGCCTAATGTATCTCTTTCAGAGGGGGACAGGCACAGGCCTTGGCTGTACCCTGCTGGGACCTTCTGAAACCAGAGACTGTTGAAGTGAACGTCTGCACTGTCCAGCCAGTCCACAATGTCTTCCAGCCTCTCCGGCGCTCCAAATGTGCCCTGTCGCACAGAGATGTTTCGAACAGTCTGGTCAGCCAGGCTTCAGTCCCCCCACCCCACCCCTCCGTTCTGACTCCTCCAGACCAGGGCACGGACCACCCTGGGCTGGTCAGCAACCCCTGCTTACACCTGCCATAAAACTTAAAAGCTACAGTCCCATCCTAAGGCTTTGAAGTGTTCAAAGCATAGCTCCCTGACCTTTGATGCAACTTTGGCCGCAACACATGTTTAGCGCACCACGTATAAAGCAAACCTCTCTCAGGCCTTGGTCCACGGCCTGTTGGTTTACATGTGTGAGATGCAGGGGCCCATGCATGGCAGCCATGCATACCCATCATGCTGTTCCCACCAGCGAGAGGGGCCCTTGAGTTGGAAAAGAAGAGGGCAGGAAGGACTGGCCCCTACTGACCCCCTCATGTGTTCACCACTCATCCATACAAACCAACCCAACCCCCATCCCCCCAGTCCCTCTTTACAAACTACATATCTCGTGCTTCATACACCAAAAAGCGCTTACTGACTTCAGGAGGCATTGGGAAGTGAAACAAAATCAATGAAAACCTAATAGTGTGGACCTCTTACACGACTTAGAGTGTAACAACCAAATTTAGACTGAAGAATCGATTTTCTTGGCTTGAAGAGCTGTTTTGTCTGGCAAAACACATGTAGTGTAGTGAAAATCATTGATTCAAGATAAACTTTCTACGATTTGTGTCCCTACAAACAGAAGGGTCTGTAATTCCCATACGTTTTCATTGCCATCTCTGCCGGATCAAACAGTAAAGCATTATTTGCAAGCCTGACTTGTCTAGGTTATATGAGGCATTATACATCTGCATAAATACTGGGGCTCATAATCGCATAAGGCCCGATTATACTACCTTGCTCTGTAAATGTCAAACATAGCACTTTGATATACTGTCCACCTCAGGGTGCATACTTTAACAGCCAGAGTGACAGTGTCATAATGACACAATGCCAACATGACCTGGTCTATAAATGCATGGAATTGTATAACACCATTCAGATTCTTTAAACTCACATGTGCTTGGAGCTGTAAAGGTAGGTGTTCTCGCATATAACACTTAGAATATTTTGCCTGTGAATAAGACTGTGTAATTTAAATAGGTTCAAATGTGAAGGAGTAATAAATTGTTTTTAATTTGGCGCTAACACATTTTTAAATATAAAATAGAATATACAAAATATCCAAAATTGCAATGTGCAAAATATGTAAATTCAGACAAGTTTATGCACTATATGAGATGTCATCCATGAAGCTTTGTACACACACACACATGCACACGTACACGTACATTCATCGAAGATTATTGCTCTTCTGCTTACATGCCCAAATTCTCTACGTAATCCGTTACTGGAAATCTCACTTTTGTATTTATCCATGAGTTTCAGGAGTAACATGTGCATCTCGGGGCAACTGAATGTCTCGGACAAATGCTGACTTGGCTGAGACAGCAGCTCCAAATGCTCTGAGCTTTCTTGAACTACGACCTTTGGAATGCACAGTCAACAAAGATCGCAAGATATTTTTGCGAGAAATTCAGTTTTGTGCATGTCTTCATTCTAGTGCATCACTGAGCCAGTCAAATGGTCATGGCGTTCACACATAAACCCAACGGAACCTGTTAACGTTATTTGAATTTATAAAGATTAAATTGCATTTAAAGAACAAAAGCACCTTCTGAATTTGTGTGATGAAAAGTTGGCAGCACGATCTCACTCTTTTCCATTCTAGATGGCTTGTTGTTTTGAATAAGTTGCCTTCTGGGAATTAGACTGGGCTTGAGCAACACCCTGCAATGAGCATTACTATAGAATAACAGTACTATAACAGTATGGGCGCGAGTCAGTTCAGTATGGCTGTCAACACCTATGTGTCTGCTGACATGACAAGCCCTTTAAACTGTGACGAGCATAAATCAAGAGGCCATTCTGAAACAACAGGGTCGTATTCTTCCCCTGTCGTGCATGGACCTCCAGTCCCTGCATGGGGCACCATTCCAGGCCTGGCTGGAGCGGGGCACGCCTGAGGAGTGCCATACGGAACCAGGCACCACACGTCTTCTCCATCAGTGTAAATTCTAAAACCTGCACAACAACGTTCAACAAGTCATCACAGCTTTAGTATACCTGTCACTGCTGTTCAGGGAGTGCAGGATTGTTGCTATTCATTGTGCCCACAAGTCTCGATCACCCACCCACCCGCTCCTACGCCCACTGCTGCCATGAAGGCACTCTGTGGTTGACTGACTGCATGCTTTTTTGATGACATTATTATGATTTTATTTCAGAAATGAAAATTAGATGACCGTTTTTAAACGTCCATTTAAAAGTATAGTTTAAAAATCTTCATTATAGCTTATTTTGAAAATCTCAATGTGTGAATCTCAAACACACGTTTGCTTAGCTATCTAAATGGAATAGCCAAAAACACATTGTATGGGTCAAAATTTTGATATTTCTCTTTTGCCAAAAATCCTTAGAATAGTAAATAAAGATCATGTTTCATGAAGTCAATTTCTTACCGAAAATATATTAAAACTTAATTTTTGATTAGTAATATGGATTGATAAGATCTTGGTTTGGACGACTTTAAAGGTGATTTTCTCAGCATTTAGATTGTTCTGTACCCTTAAGATTTCAGATTTTCATATAGTTGTATCTCTGTGAAATATTGCCCCATCCATCTAAATCATACATCAATGGGAAGCTTATTTATTCAGCTTTCATATTATGTATACATCTTAATTTCGGGAAAATTAACACCTTCGGCTGGTTTTGTTTTTCCAGGGTCACATATAAGCTAACCCTACCCCTAAAAGAAAAAGTTCTGCATTTTTACAGTTTTAAGAACATTTTAAGTTTTACAAACGAGGACATCTCAAAGGGAGGTTTTTGAAGATTTTCCAGTTTAGCTCACTTTTGGGTACAAATTTACCCCCATAATAAAATGAATTAAATAAATAAATATATAGACACAGAGGCACACTTGTGGTTTACTTTAAATAAGGCACTGCTCATTATTAATGAGCAATGATATTTTATGTTGACAGCATTATTCTTTCTTTTTTTATGCTTTGTAAAACTGCTCCACGATAAAAGCTCGGTATCTGTCCAGTTTTCAGTCTGTTTCATGTTAAATGCAGCTGAAGATTTTACTCTGTCCTTTTATCTCCCCGTGAAACTCTTGAAACTGTGTCAGGCAGTTAAATTGAGCATGAAAAATACTTTGTGTTTGTTTGCTGGTGTTTGTTTCTACCCAACCGCATTACCAAATCTTCTTGTACCTCATCAAGCATTAACGCAAAGTTCCGAGCAAATGGAAACGCGGGAGATAAATTAATACAATACATTACAGCAAATTAACAGACAATTACATCACAAACACGGGGATTTCATGCGTCTATATGAGCATTAGCATCTGTGTGTAATAATTGAAATGTATTTATTCGTTAAAATGTAGGCTTACTGAAAAGTCATTATTAATAAGTGGGCTGCAATCGCTATAAAAACAAAATATGAATTATTATTTCGACCTAGAGGATGGAGCCAACATACTTTTTTGTTTCTAAGCAGATTTTGAAGGCTCCGTCTAACCTGACATATACATTATTACCAATAACTCACTGGCTAATAATCATGTGGACTTGGAGCAGAGATTACACGGCCTGCTCTTTTGTGTGTACATCCGTCCTCTAACTCGAGGCTCTCCGTAACTCACTTCTCCTGGAGGGCTGCTTTACTAAGACATTGTGAACTCCACTGACAGACTCTTCACTGAAGGAGGTGAAGGCTGAACATCCCTCTCTGTTCTTGTGCACTGAGCTGGCTGCGGTCAGTCTATCTCGGTACAATGGTGGGCCGGGCAGCTGTTGTGGTCCGACAAAAGGTTCAGTGCTGTTTACTTAGCAACGAATTAAAGACGCATGTGTTACAAACCTGCACATGCAGGATAAAACGCCTTGGAGAAAAATCTGCCGTGCGAGTTGAGTTTCACGAAGCGTTTTATTCATTATATAACAAATTACAATAGGCTAAATAAAATAAGATTTGCTAGGCTATATTTACTATTTGTTAAGAATTGCTGTTTGGTGCTATTTTCGATGTATTTATATTTACACATTTGATGTGATACCGATCTCTTAAAAATGTGCATTCATTGTGTTACCGTGAAATGTTTTCAGTTTAAATCTGTATACAGTTGCACTTAGTCTTCCTCTCTCTCTCTCTCTCTCTCTCTCTCTCTCTTCATTGAGGGTCTACGACTGCTTTGGCTGTTCTTTGGAGAATGTCCTGGAAACGGGGCTCAGGCTCCTTTCCAATTCTTGCCAAGTACTTAAAAGTCAACATCGTCTATCTTTGATTCACAGACGCATCCACGCTCCCAAGAGCTCACCCTTTGATCCCTTTCATTTTTTCTCTCCCTCCTGTTTCTACACCAGATCTGTTATGCGCTAAAATTCTTTGGTTTTCCATAGAAACATCTCCTTTCCCTGGGAATATTGATGTTTTCTTCGTCGCGGGGGTTATGATATGGTGAATCAGAATCTCAAAGCCACGGACAATGGCAGTATTCATGGTCGCTTTTTTGTCTTTGTCTGGTTTTGTCTTGTTGTTCAAACCCCTCGTTTCTCAAATGAATACAAATATTGTTTATTCTGTTGATGTCCACGTTCTAGTCACTTCAGCTGCTTTTCAACGTTTAAGCTCTTTGTTGGAGCAGCAGGTTCTGTACACTGGAGAGAATATAGACTTGAAGGAGGCCTCTTTCTTTCTTTCTTTCTTTCTTTCTTTCTTTGGAAAACTATACATAAGCACGTCATAAAAATCGTTAATTTTCCATAGAAGGCAAAATGTTTAATCTATAACACCAATGCGTTGTGGAATCATATTGTGACATGTGCGAGCGGAACGCTTAATTTCCCTCAGTAATCCATGGCAAATTCATATGCTCTATGAATTAAAAAGAGCCCTTTCCCGGCTTCTTTCTTTCCAGCATTGACATATCTGCTCCAGCACACTTTCACTCCCCATTGTCATCGTGTCACCCCAACAATGTTCATCTCCTGGACACCAATTTTAGAGCTCTTTGATCTACCGAGTGAAAAGAACAAAGTTATGGAGAGAAGGGGCTTTTGTGTCCCGGCTTTTAGATGTTCTTAATATTACTGGACAATGTGGAAAACCAGATAATTGATGATTGATGTCATACAGTTTAAGAATTTTTCAGCGGAGTTTCAAATTATGCACATCTAAGATTAACCACTTGATGAAGACAGATGCATTAGTAAAATCATACGAAGTCGTTGTAAAAGTAATTGTAAAGTCAAAATGAACTTTTATTATGGCTAATTTGATCCCGAAATCCAGAGCTTCGTCTGGTCCCCGTTGGCCAGCGTGTTTAATATAGACCATACATTCATTTCGAGATGCGGCTTTTAGTGTCAACTTTCATGGCTCTCTGTTTGAGTTACATGAGCAATCAAGTAACCTCCCTCCCTCCAACACCCTCTTTCTCTTTCTATCTCTCGGGCGCGCCTCTCACAGTCTTATACTGTCTTATAACATGTAGAATCTCTCTAAAAAATAAATAAATAAATATAAAATGTTAAAAAAACACCAATAATAATAATTTATTTTAAACGTTTAAAACGTCAGAGGACAACATTTACATGGTTGTAATTTAACTGCTGACCAAATCTACAAAGATTAGTTTTATGTGACGAGTTATTAATGTTTACATTTAATCGAACATAACTTGACTTGTTGCATAACTTATTTCCAAAATCGTACTATTAAAATACCAAACATTCTGGAAATAGCCCAAAACAGAATAGCTGGTATGCCTCCTGTTGTTCAAGGGAAATTAAGATTTTCATAAGTTAGCCAAAAGGGAGATAACGTTGACTTGACAGTATTATGATCCACAGCTGTTATGCGTTATCGGTGCTCTTCAAAAAACTTGACAAACAATAAATACGCGTGAATATTTTATTGATCTGTTGTTTCAGAACTCACCTTATGCTACTTTACTTTTATTTCAGCGTGTTGAGGAACACAATCTTCAGTCCACCCCCATTTAAAGGGGACATCTCACCAAATACGCACTTTCCCCCTTATCTAAAAAAATGTAAGTAATGCATGATAAAATTACCATGTATCGTTTGAAATGTTGGAATAGGTTTAGCAATTTTTATTGAGCCATTAGTCTTGTTTATTTCTACTTAGCGCGTATATCGACTATAATTTATTTAATCCATTTCCTAAAATACATACTATCAAATATGACTCTGACTCCTGGTATAGCAGTGGCGTTGCTATTTTTATATGCATCTTAACCACATGTATCAAATCACCCTGCCGACTCTTCACACACACACACACACACACACACAAATCCTCGTCGATGAGAGTCTTAATATTGATTGAAAACAGAGACCAGACACAAAAACGTTTACAAACATCTAGAAGCCATTCACATCCACGGGATTCATTCTCAGTGCGAACATCCATCTGATGAAAAGGAGGTGTCAGGCCTGCGCACGTCCTTTATAAAGACCGATTGTCATTTAGACAAACACTGGAGCACAACATAAAGGCAAAGGTCAAGTCCTTTTCCAGTTCAAGTGTGTGCTGATTCACCTACAGGTCGACGGGGCACCACTTTAGTATCTCTCATAGTGTAAGTTTGAAGCCTGTCGCAAAAAAGGAGGGAAATGAAAGTAAAAACTAGACTTAATAATTAAGTGTATCTATCTATCTTACCTCTAACAAGATACTCGTAATTGGCGCGATAGGCAATGACCAAGCAACTGTACTTTGCGTCCCGTAGAAAAAAGAGCCTATGGCATTGTTGGTTTGGGGAATTATAATGTTAATCATGATATCATTTGCAAGCCATAAAATCAAGATCGCTCGATGCAATGCATCCATCTATCTATCTATAATATATATGTAATATATATGAACTGCATGATATAATACCTTTTATACTGTAGTAAAATATGAATCAAATATGCATTGCATTGGCAGTATCTGTTTTTGATTGTTGCGTTCTTCCCTTTCGCTCCGCAAGTTCAATTATAACTGTGAGGAGACAGACGGATTAAAGAAACAAGTAACACTAATTGCGCGGCAGGTATAACGAGGAGGTCCAATCTAGCTTCCCCTCTCTCTATTGAGTTTGTGTCGTCTTAATGAATGACAGGTAGAGCTACTTCCTGCTTTCACACGTGCAAAAATAGGCCTCTCTCTGCTTGCAGCCATGGACCCTTACTGGGCTCGGGAAACAATTGATTTTAAGCATATAGTTAATTATGTTCAAAAGGAAATCATCTCGGTCCGTCATACGCTTATATTAATCTCTGGTTTCCCTTGTGTCTCATGCCAGCAAATACATGCATTTTCTGTGGTCAGCTAGCCATATTTGTGATGTTTTTTTTATTTTTTAGGAAAAATAAAAATGAAATAGTTCTTACCTTGTCTCAGATCATTTTTATGTCAAAAAGGTCGTTCTTTGGTACAGCCAGCGTCTGAAACTACACATTTTAACTAGCTGTTAACACTGAATCTGTGCAAATAATGGGGAAAATCTCAGACTATTCCTCAGTCCGTGGAGTTTCCTCAGCCACACAAAAGAGTATTATGAAAAATAGCCCAAGTCCAAAGAATGTCACAGTGGTGGACTTATTATTTAAATCTTTCATTATATGGGGAGAAAAAAAATCTTATAGAAACTTTCCTTTTGATGAATTAACTCGTGCACAACGGGAAAAAGTCTCGCTAGACATAATTCTGCCCTTTTTATGATGATTTGGCACTTAAAAAAGAAAGATCATCAGCTTTTGTGTCAGGATCAAGACGTTTAGATGCAGCATGTGGTAACGGAAATGTTTTTGAAATGTCGGCGACAATTAAAACTAGATTTAAGTAAAGAAAAAAAAGTTTTATTTGTGAACAACTCTGTTTATGAATTATAATAATAATTTAAATATTGACCTTTTTCTTTTATTTTAGTGCATTTCTATATTATCTTACAAACATGACTTCTTTGTCTTGGTGCTGTCAAAAATAAAAATAAAAAAAGAACAAAAGAAGTTGTCATATTGACAAAATATTACGATGAGTTGTTTCATTAAAGTACATCAGAAAAGGCTGCTACTGACGCTCATCAGGAATTCCTTTCTTTTATCTACACCTTTGAATTTCCTTCAAGACAGACTTGAAAACGTGTCATTTGTCAAGAACAGGGAGTGCATATATCGAGATAACTTGTCTTGTGTGTGTCTAATTGGAAAAGTCGATGTTGGAAGCCTAGCCACGCGTCTGTAGCTCCAAGAAAGAAAGAAGGAGAGAAAGAATGCCGGAGCGGAAATGAACTGCAGTTGAATGACACTTTACTTGCCGGTGATTAATATTGATCCACACCCCCTTCAAGCGTCGTGCTTTAACAACACGCAGGTGGCTGTTGACATTTCACTCGGAGCCTCACCTCCAAAAATCCACACACATATAAATATCCTGTTCTATACTAAATAAATAAATAAAACAGCGTGCAAATTATTATTGTTTCAAAAGAAAATTAACGATTATATTAGGACAATAAAAGTATTATATTAAGGAAAACATATATCTCTTAATGATGGGGGGAGAAAAAAACAACATAAATAAAGAATTCTAAGAAGCAGAGATTTGTATAAAATAGCTTCTTTTAATTTTACAAATGAATTTCATGTCGTGTAGCTCTTTGTTCCTCTCAGGCTGTGGGTCATTGGTTTCGGCATCGTGTGTTGTTACCTTCAGCAGGTCATATAGTCACTGACAGCACAGATATAAGGCTGTTTAATAGACCGTGATGATGCAAAAGACATTAAACTTAACAAAGATGTGTCAGAAATTCCCATAATACTCCATATGTTCATTAGAGTGATCTCAGAGGGCTGTGGAACATTTCATTAATTTGTAATTTATGAATGTTTGACAAATATTACAGGGTATGTAAATATGAGAGGCGTAATGTCTTTTCTGCGGGAGATGAAGAAATGACCCAAAGTCTGTGTTGCTGCTAGAGTGATCACACGAATTATTCCCCCTGCTCAAACTGTGCTTCCACCATGCACAGCACATTTCCGAGACATCGTGTGAAATAGTGCACATAAACCAATGACATAAAACGTCACATTGGCAATGCGCATTTGCATGTCTGAAACGCGTTACTATGATGCATGATATCTGATGCCTCATCTGTTTGCGCCACACAGTATTATAAATTCTATTCTATTTTATACAATGTTCTTTCTTTCACCTCAGGTCTCACTCCATCCAGTTGGCTCCTGCCCTGTGCACTACTTTACCTTAAATGTAAATTGATCTGTTCCTTGGCGGGTGTCAGTGTTTCTGTGCGAAGGCTCTTCCTCGCGCAGCAGAGTTCTGAAACATGCCTCGTTCAGGTGACCAGAGGTCAATCTCCACTGTTACTCTCAGACGTCTGAAACCTGACACCTGCAGAAAGTTGCACGATTCAAAACCATTTTACAACCTGTTGCTGAGGCTGCTGAAAGAGAAGGCAGTGACTAATAATAATATTAATATGACAAAAATCTATAAAATAGAATTGGATTGTTTCTGAGAGGTTCAAGTCAGATGCAGATGTTCAAACGGAAGCCTGTCTTTTAGAAGAACCAACCATTCTCTTGACCTCACACCATTTACGCCGACGGCTCAAATGAGTTCAAATGTGCTGTCACACAGACTAAAAGTGAGCATGTTTTGGTTTTATGACAAGGAAGAAACTTTTGCACTTCGAAGTCCCCATTTTACGGACATTTGGGGATCACACTTTCTTCCTCTGCCTTTAATAAACTTTAATAGCCGAGAAACGTTCTCGACTCCCTTTCCGTTTCTCTACAAAAAAAGCCTCATATGTTGCTCATAATATGAAATTTGAAGCGCGAGATGATAGATTATATTTCAGAAATACTTAATCGCTGAAGGGCACATTCTGCAATTCATTATCATTTGCCCATGGTGATGATGTATGGCCCACTTAAACAAATCTGATACTCCCATAAAAACGATTTCATTATTTTTACTTTTCATTATCATCATTACCCCTTTGTATCGCACGCTTAATGCTGGAGCAGTTGCATTGATTGATGCCTCTTGTATCATCGTATTAGGAGCCTACATGGCCTATTGCCAGCACAGTTTTGACCATTCAGTTGAAGGCATCTGGAGATTAAGGTGGACCATCCATAGGGGAGCCCTGAAAATATGGAAATTCAGTTAATTTGGTTACTTTTGTTTGCATTTCAGTGTCAGCTTGTGCGATGGTAGACCCCTCTGAATAATGTACATTGAATTAAACTGTAATATATGTGAGTCCTTAAAGGAAACCCAGCTGAGTTAACAATGTTTTCGATATAGAGGCATTTCCCTTAGGAATATCAATAAATACATATTTTAGCATTAAGGCAATATTTTCAGCTAAAACCAAGAAATCAAATAAAACACAACAGCGCACTATAGGCGAACCAAAACACCGTGTTCTTTCTTTGTTTTGTTTTTAGTCAGGTGAAAAGGTGAATGTGGCAAAACCAGAAAGAAAATAATTGCAGGTAGCCTAAAACATGGTAGCTTACCTACTATGAAAGTCGTGCAGACATATGCGTTGGCATTGCATCTCATCTTGACTTGGACCTAATAGATTTTGGGGGAAAGTGTAGCGTCTCCCTTATATCAGCAGTCAAGCATTTTGCAAATTATCACCTTTTCAGTGGCTTTAATGTTTAGAGAGTGCAATGTTGGATCTTGGATCCCTCTATTAAATGCTTTGCCGTTAAATAAAACAGCAATGACATGTGCTTTCACTGACTAATGCATGAAATCTGTTTTTTTTTTTTTTTTGGTAGAAGCACAGGATGCTCCCCACATAGCGCGCTGCTTTGCATGGCATCCATCCTGTTCATGCGGCCCTTATAGACTCTAATGTTTTAATAGCAAATAGAAAGTCCTTGTTGCAGACTATACGAACAAATTAGAGAGAGAGATCAGAGATCAAAGGAAGCGAAATAAGCACGGGTCGCTCGGCTCATTCAAGCAGCTGCTTTGAGATTCAAGGCCAACAAGCGTATCTTACATTGAAAGAAGGTTCCCATTCAGAGTGCAGGTGCGAAGTAGTGCGGTACATTCTGCTACATTATCTGAAGGTTGTTAGAGATCAGTGTTCACTCTGCTAACTATAGGGGCTGATTCTCACTGGAGAAAAAAAACTCCTTCATCCATGAAAGTACAATAACTCAGCGCCACCGAATAGAAGGCTGCGGTAATCTGACTATTTAGGAGCGCATTCAATCAGGCTACCCAATTTATTAGTAATTTCTCGCTATTTCTTTTCATTTAGTCTACGCCAGTAACATTTCTCTTCTCCGTTCCACTTCCGAACGTAAAGGTGCAGGAAGTGATGTCATGATGTGTTAAGTTCAAGTTTGTTGCACGTGAGACACAATCGAAACTTCCCTAGCTGCCATTTTTACAGGTGCTGAAACTTTATTTTTAGTGTTTCTTTTAAAGAAAACTTCTGTTGCTACCAATATTTAAGTTTAAACCTGGGTATATTAACCATTTCAGGAAGGATATATTTTTCATAGCAGTATGTGACAATTAGCATATTTACATGTAGTTAGCTTGTAATTACATGTAATATTATACTATAATTAATTACGTTTGCATTTAAAGAAAATGGTGTCATATACACTTCATTGCAGCTAAATAAATACATAAATGGTGGACTGGGACGTCCTAATTTTGGACTGCATATACACGGTGTTTAAACGCAAACCGTTTATTCTGTAGATTATTTTTCTGTATATTTATTTCATAATTCATATGCTTGCAGTCGGAACTAAATGTTCAATATAACACACACGAACAATGTACTTGTCTTGGCTTTCCTTCGTTTCGAGCTGAAAGCCTATTACACCAAAACCAAATCCTTACGACTCTTGCTTGAGAAATCAAAAATATGCATTATTTATTTATTTAACGCTAGTGAGTATTATGAAGGTACTCGTTTATTTAACTATTTGACCTGCAAAACCAGCTCCAGTTAGTGTAGATATGAGTTTGAGGTTGTATGGGGGCAAAGAGGTCTAAAAGTAGCCTATTCTATTTTAAACCTGCTTTGTGTTATTGGCTAATTTATATATTTATTTATTTGTCATTGCACCTGTCCTGTCATTTTGCATGCGAATTCCAGTCAGCCCTTGTCATGTAATTATGACATTAAATAGAGCGTTGAATGGTGTGGAGAGAACCGCTAATCCCCTATTAAAAGAGCTTTGTTAAATAATGCAGGACAGTTTCCGGAAGTGTGATTATCGCCTCAATTATTTCACAAAGAAATTATATTTCACACTCAAATGAGCCCTGGCTTGCATTTAACAAAGGAGATTTTTTTCCTCCTTCTTCCTTTACAGAGGCAGGCTGTTGCTTGATGTAATCAGAGTGTGCATTCATAGTTAGGCCAAGTCCACCATATTGTGACAAGTGAATAAACTATAGTTTAACTTTTCTAATAAGTTTTTTTTTAGAAGTTAAAAGGATGCGTCTTGTGTTTCAGTGTTTTAAATACTCACTTCAAGTGCTTCGATTGTAGTTTGAATATGTATTATTATTGTAATTATAATAATTAGCCTATTAATATTATTATTATTAAGACAGTTCTTATAATTGTGATATTAATTGTTGCTTTTGTTTGCGCTATAACTAGCTACTTTAAGGAGATTATTGAGGCTGGATTTGGAAATGATTAATTCCTCATGTGTAATCGTGCTTTCCTAAACAGTTCGACACTGGTGGATGCAAAAGTTTAGGCTAACCGGAAAGAGAATAGGGAAAGCGGATACTATTCAAAAAAGCGAAACAATTGAAAAAGAAACAAATATTGTTCTGTCCCCTTTAATTGCAACTTTGACACAATGACGAGCGCGCGCGCTCTCAGACTCACCAGGAGTCCCAGAGAGGCAGCTTGTCGATAGTTTATATTACTTGGAAGTACTTGATTCTGGTCAGATTCGTCTCTTCTTGTTTTGTTGAATGGAATGAAAAACTTGAAACACGTTTGAAAAGATCGCGCGATCAAAATGGTGACACAGAGAGGCCTTTCCATGTCATCAGCGTCGTTTAGACGACATGCAAGAATCCCCCTGATAATAAAAAAACACTTCAAAGGATCCTTGCTTCAATTGAGACCAAAC
Source organism: Enteromius viviparus (assembly GCA_032353835.1). Classification (NCBI taxonomy): domain Eukaryota; kingdom Metazoa; phylum Chordata; class Actinopteri; order Cypriniformes; family Cyprinidae; genus Enteromius; species Enteromius viviparus. The sequence goes on along the minus strand of JAUCNO010000548.1, from coordinate 6,372,985 downwards.
TATCCCTTTCTCCTCTGATACACCAGCTCTGACACTAGACTGCGCCACTGTTTGGCTGTTTCCCGCTGTATTTCTCTTACACTATATTAAAAACAAAGAGGTTTAAAAGCTAAACGCGCTACATCCAGTCGCACACACTCTTGAGCTCATCTGCAAAACGTTTTAAAGCTAGTTGAGAATGTAATGATACAAATAAAGTTATGAAGCTGCTCATAGAGGTAGATTTTTGAATTCGTTGGACAAAGACTCAACGTGGAGAAATAGTTACTGGTGGAACCATTTGTTGATAAAAAATGGTTCATTTTCTCTGAAATGCAACAATAAGTTTAAGTGATTGTAATAAATAAATAAACATCGTATTTTGCATCAAGTGAAAATTAAGACAAATATTCCCACTCTTTGTCGATGTTTGTCAAACCAACAAAAAAAAAAAAAAAAAATCGAATAAACAAAAGGGTGTAAGTGTCCGTGTAAATGAAGTTAAAGCGTATTTTGTAGTTCCCTTTCTTCAGAGGAAATATTACATTCTTTCTGACAAAACGGAATCTACAGCCCCGAAGCCCATACTATTTAAATTTGACTCGGCTTTTGCTATAGAAATCTTAACTCACCATGAAGATTCACCGTCGTGAAAAAAAATGTCTCTTTGTATAAAAGCCTCTTTGAAGTCTGTGTGAAAATATGCAACTCTTTCATCAATTGCTGCCCATGTAATTGGAGTGTAAAGCTGGAGTATATTTGTGTGTATAAGCGATACAAAAGGATATAAAACAAGTTATCGCTAAGGGATTCGCTAAGAGAATTAAAATCATTTTAAGTTGGCTGGCGTTTACTAGGTTTGAGTCATTTTAGGATCGTGCGTGTTCCAGTGGTTTCTGTGTTTTCTATTAGATGATGCTTAATTTAAATATAACGTAAAAATCTATTTTTTACTACTAATGTGTAATGTAGGAGGTCTTTTAGCTTTGCATCATACACAGTTTATTCAAAATACTGACAACTTACAAGGCATTTCGGTACACATTTTAAGGTCTCTTCTGATAATTAATTTTTTTTTCATAAAAATGGATTGCTGACAAGTTTTACAAAATCACAAAATAACCACATTGATTAATGACTAATCATAAACGAACCGTCATATCAAATACAATAACACTGTTTCCATCAAATTGGCTTGGCTGGTGAAAGCACAAAAAGAGGAAAGAGTCTACGTCTTTATGAAATTCAGATCATCCCAAATCTTAATTTTGTACAAAGTATAGTAGCAAACATTTAAAAATTGCTGAAAGACAAAACCTTACAAAATTACTGTTCACACATAGACATTAAAACGTCATCATTTACAGCTGTACAAGTTTAATAATTAAGCACTTTGGTTCAATAATACAAAAAGAAATTCTTTACCGGTTAAAAAATAAATTAAAAAGATATTGAAATCAAAGCGGAATTTACAAAATAATACAGGGACATGCGTACGGTCGGTACACTATTTAGAAACATAGACACTCGGGACGTGTTTTATATCGATTGGTGGTTAGGCAGTGACATTAGCTGTCAAAGGGCCAGTGCATCCTTCAGTAAGGCAGTAAAAGTGAACAAGCCTACTCTTTGAACCGAGTTCCACAGGCGTCATCGTGCGACGATCCAGTCCAAGGCGGACTGTCCAAATAAGATAAGATGTCAAAGTCTTTTTAGTCACTTTGCCAAAAGAATATTACATTTGACTAGAAGGCGTCCCTCCGTTCAGGATTGCCGTACGTTGGCCCCTCTGTATGGCCCGGTGTGGATGAACCGCTGGGTGGGGTCTGAGGGCCACTGGCACCGGAGCTGTGACACACGTACCATTCGCTTAAATTGGCCGGCTGGGACGATGATGAGAGAGGCTCGGAGAGCGCAGAGGGAACTGGCTCCCGTCCCAAGTCCGATGAAGGAGAAACAAGAGATGGAGTCGATGATTCGTAACCCGAACTCGGAGGTGGAGACTTGCAGTGCACCTTCATGTGTTTTCTCAAAGAGCTGGGATGCGTGTACGATTTGTCACAACCTCTGACTTTGCAGTTGTACGGCTTATCGCTCGTGTGTACGTGGGAATGCTTTTTCCGGTCACTGCTGTTGGCGAACCGTCTGTCACAGCCGTCAAACTCGCATTTGAAAGGCTTTTCACCTAAAACAACAAAACAGTTGTGACAATGATCAATACAAGTAAAGCACATTACTGAGCACATACGCAAATGTCCTTCAGACGCATGTGTCAGACTGTACAGGGTAAATCAGGTCACATGAGCCCCATGATATCGTGATTATCTTTTTACTGCTCTCATGGCAGGCCCCTTGTGACAGGGACTCTCAGACAGCAGTGATTTCTTTTCACAATTACAGATTATTGGGCATCCTTTCTTTAAAGCTTGTGCTCTCTTAGTAGTTTCATTTACCTTTGGTATTTAGAGCAGAAAGATCTCATAAAATACATCTGATCCACCGCCTAAACTGCTATTAGGCCTTGTCCCTCTGTAACCATAATAGCTCCTGGAGAAGGCAGCCAGGCAATAGAAATGTTTGAATTAATTACATTTAATCACATCACGCGTATTTCCGAAGGACATAAGCTCCAGGAGTTTATAAGACTACGTAATTGCTGCTGTCTAATTACAGTTGCTTGCTGAATATCAATTTGACCTTCAGCTGTTGGACCGAGAAAGCCAATCAAGAATATTAGTGTACTACAAGAAAGCAGCAAGGAAGAGACCCTTGGGAAACCGTATCCACAAGCAAAGATTCAAATACCGCCCAAGCAAGAAAATAATACGGCTGCCCCCGGGAATGCAGCACAGAAATAATACATAATGTTGGTTACACACCAAACCTGATAGAAATCTTGGTTTCTAGTGAAACGTTACACGTAGCAGAGTTAGGTATTAAGCAAAATTATTTGGCGAGCATCGACTTTCTCTAAACCTGAACCCCCCCCAAAAAAAAAATTATAAATAAAAAAAAAATAAAAAAAATTATTTGTAGCGCTGAAAAACCCACGTTTAATAAAAAACAATTATACAAACCTAAAGCATTTTAATAATACGTCGCATTTGGCACCGTATAAAGTTTTAGTCTTTCACAACTTGTTGCATGCGGTCAATCTCCAAGTTTTGTAAACAGTCTATGCCTAAGTTCCTACAGTTCAGAAATACATGTAAAAAACTACATCATGTTCCTTATTGCAATTGTTGACAGTCGTTTTGGACAGTTTCTTTCTAAAGTCAGCTTTAGGCTCGCCAAGGGTAGGCTAACTGGAACACATACATAAAAGCTGCAGTGTAAGCAAAACAAAACACTAGCCTACCTAAAATGCTACCGTGCCCCTTTAGATCGTTCTGAAGGGATAACTGAGCACTCGAACAAATGTTCTGTTTTTTAACGAGTGTTTGTGGTTTCCAAAATGTAGCGTAGAGTAGCTATAGCAGTTTGCAATGTGACCATAAATACTTGTGTACAACTTAGAGCGATTGCAATATAAACAGTTGATGTCCATAAACGATTTACTGTGGAAAAGAAATACTTTTACTTTTTAACGTAAGGCAGCACCCTACCGCTATTTTATTTATAATAATCATATTATTATTTTCGTCAGCCGACTAAACTGGACTCAGTAGGCCCCAAACATATGGATGTGTTGCAAAGCTGTAAGCAATCTGATGGAGTAAGGAATACATTATTTTTTTACAACACACATGATTAAAATTCAAGCAAATCAGAAACAGTAACACTGTGCTCCACCTTTATATTTCCCCCTACTTTTTTTAAACGACTTATTGTTAAAATAATATTCTGTTAGCGTAAACGAAATACAAGTAGCCTGTATTAAAACTCTTCAATAACACTTGACAACAGTGATAATGGTGACAGTGTTCTGCGAAAATCCTTTATGAGCAACTACATATTTAATATTTTTTATAAAAAGTCTACCGTATTTTTTCCAAACTGCGTCTCTAATTAGCCTGCAAGCTAGCTCACGTCATTAATAAACCAGTTGCTGTGCATCGATTCGTTTACACTTCAGCTTCATTGCATTATGTATATAGTGACGGAGGAGGTTAGCATTTAACTAAATAGTCCTAAGGGACGGGAAATTAAGCCACTGACCTGTGTGCGTCCTTTTGTGTATTTTCAAGTTTTCCGATCGGGCAAATACTTTTCCACAGCCGGGGAACGGACACGGAAACGGTTTCTCTCCGGTGTGCACTCTGATGTGATTCACAAGTTTGTACTTTGCTTTAAATGGCTTTCCCTCTCGCGGGCACTCTTCCCAAAAACAGATATGGTTCGCTTGCTCCGGTCCTCCGACGTGCTCCACGGTCACATGTGTCACTAGCTCGTGCATGGTGCTGTAAGTTTTGGAGCAAAGTTTTTTCGCCGAGTGCTCTGGCTCCAGCCACTTGCAGATGAGCTCTTGCTTGATCGGCTGCCTCATGTATCGGAAAAAAGCGCCGGCTCCGTGGTGGTGATGTGCGCTGAGATTCATGTTCAGATTGAGCCCGCCGTATCCGTGCAGAGGAGAAGCGGCAAACGGGTCTGCCCTGGAGCTCGCTACTTGACTCAAATGATCAGACCGAACGTACATTTCGGCAGGTATTCCTAACCTTATTTGTCCGTTCAAGGCTTGGCCACCTGGTGCTCCGGTAGATGGCTGCTCGTGATGAAGTCCAGGGAAGATCGTATGGTTCCCGGGGTCGGGGTGATGACCATAGTGTCCCGGATAGCTACCTGTTGTTGAGACAAACATTCCGTGGTGAGAGGCTGAACCAGAAGTCTGATCGGTCAGCACGGGCATGGCTTGAGCTGTCAAATCTCGGCGAATGAGGAAGTCCCTACCTGCGGATAGCGCCTGGGCCGTGTGAGACATAGAGTACGGGACCGTTGCCGCCTGCACCGGGCCAAAAGCTCCCGTTTGACTGGAGACCACTTCACTGTGGCCTGCAATATGATGATTGTGGTGGTGATGGTGGTGGGGATAATGATGGGTTGGGCTGATTTTGAGGGCCGCGGAGTGCCCCATGTGTTCTGGCCCGAATGGACTCGGCCCCAGGCGGGGTTCCGCAGTCATCTCCCCAGGGTGCGAGTGAGCCATTGAGTGTGGATGGCTGCTGAACCCCGGGAAGCCTGTCACGCTCTGAGGGGTATGGTGGTGATGATGGTGATGGTGGTGAGCCCCTGCCAAGTCAACTAATCTCAGCGTCGTGTTCCGTTTGGAAAACGCGGGGTCCATCACAGGGCTTCCCAAAGCATCCACGCTCATTACTCCTAATTTTAGAATAACTTGACAGCAGGCAAAATAATAATAATGATGATGACAAATATATTTTAATCGCTTTGAAGAATACAGAAGAAAAAAAAAATTAAACTTCCCCTAAAGTTTAGTTGCTATCTCAGTGCCTACGTGGAATCCCATTCGGTTGAGAGGCAGCAGCAGGACGCTTTGATATACTGAATAGAGATTCATGGTAGGCGCTGCAGCCCGTGGAGCCAAACAATCACCGAGCGCTCTAATTGGTCAGAGCTCTGTGATTGACGTCACTCGTGACAGTTTCCAATGCGAAGAAAAATGTTTTAGTGACAGCAAACAGAGAGCGCGCATGCGCCGAGCCTCAGGCAGCGGATGAAAAAAATGTTTTTGTTATGCAAAGGTTATTGTACTTTTAACTGCAAGTTACGTCGAAGCAAAGTAACATTTCTTTATATTACAGCTGTGGAAAATCGGCGACTGCGGTTTTAGCCGCTCACCGCAATAATGGACTTGCGTGCAATAAAAATGCGACATAGCCTCTATCTAGTAGTCTCTTGCAGAATATATGAAGCGCCATAATAAACATCGAAAACGGCGGTTAGTACAAAGTTAAAGTGTGCAGTTGCATGCAGCTTGCTCAGACTCAGTTTTCTCTGTATTTAACCCTTTTGTCGAGAGAGAGAGAGAGAGAGAAAAAAAAAGTTTCACACCTCCTTTTTTTCCTCTAACGGCGCTTATACGTCGTCATGGGATCGGTGTCTTGTGAAGAGCGCGAAGGTCGCCTATTGTCCGGAGGGGGAAAAAAGTAACGCAAAAGACCTGTTGTTATGATCGGGGGTAATTTTCGGCCCCAGTTGTTCAGCGGCGGCGGATCAGGCACACAGGAGGTGGTGCTTCATCAAAAGTGTACGGGGCAGCAAAGAAGTCTTGGCAAAATAGCTCGAGTAGCTGCTAAATAAAAATCCTAATACAGATGTAATCCAGCCTTTCCCGTGCGTAAAAGTTGATCACAACACATTGCGCACCGATTTATAATAAACACACTGTTGACAGTGCACCTGTTATAAATAAAATACGATCATGAAACAACAACCGGCTGTTGCTTTTGTCTTGTCTAGAAAGCTTGAAAGCAAATGGACAGTGGCCACCTCATGAAAACAGGCTCAAGAGTTTTAGTAACATTCTTTGAACTTTCCTAGAAGAAGGCATTGCACGCGAATGCTAATTTTGCAAGAAATAAAACTGGCTTATCATATATGGCTAGTGAATGTAAATCTAAATGGTATATGTCCACAAGGTCTAACATAAGTTAAAAGTTTAATACGGTACCTTACAGCACTTAACAATAGGCTAGCTATTTATTTATAATTATATCTAATAAAGTGTGCATTTTGATATATCTTCCACAGTAATATCGTGTCTGTTTTTATGTTAGGAATGAAGTATGTTATGTGTGTGTGTGTGTGTGTGTGTGTGTGCATGTTGCCGCAAGGATAAACTTTTTATAACGGTTTTATAAAATATATGGCTGGTTAATCAAAAATAGCATAAATTATAGTGTACTACTTCAAACTTCTTGACCTTCTAAATCAAAGTTTAAAGCTATTGTTTGTTTCTTTGTATGGCATTGAACGTAATTTTCCAATATGCAATGGAATAAGCCATAAACAGGCTCTGTGTCAAAGCAGTTAAATCATCGTGGGGTGAAAGATGTTTTGGTGAATGGAATGTTTCCTTCTTACACAATAGAAGTTTAAACAGAATTCAAATTCAGAATTATTGCAACCCAGTTGTTTGAAGCTCTATCGTAATCAAACCAGCCGGACACAAGCAGGAGGTGTTGGGTAAAATGACCTAAAAAGGTCAGACAGTTAGTATTAGATATGTGTCAAAAGTCATCTGTTCAGTCTCCACTGGAGTCAGGCGGATACGTGAGAGTATGGAGACAACATTTAGACTGTATTGGTGCACATATGTCTCGATGAAAAATGGAAACTGTTAACACCCCCACCCACAGATTACTTTGTTTTGTAACTTAATTCAAAGTGATATAGTTTATTTTTACGCTGACAAATGCAGCATAGTAGTTCATATCAGAAACAGACGTGTTGACGATGATTTTTTTTTTTTTTTTTGTAGTAGTAGTACATTTATGATTGCAAGACTGCTAAATCGCATTTCACGGAAACGCCACTTCATCTGAAGACCATTGTGATCGTTTTATGTTCATGTATTACGATCACATGTAAACACAAAACTTAATCCACAACTGCACTCTATTAAAATAATAAAGACATGACCTTGGACATTTCTTCAACTTCAGCCGGCTTCATTTTAATCAGGGTCAAGATGCATTCAATTATTGATGCAAATAAATTGGTATTCCCTTGAGAAAGGCCATGAATTGATCTGTCAGACCTCTAGTGACAAACCCACACCATCCGTGTCATAAATAAGTAAACATTGTGTGAGCTATGACGAATAGTGAAGATGTTAGTCAAATGGCTGGGGCTCGGGGTCGAATGGGTTGCAGTTGCATTTTTGAGGCATTTCTTTAGCGCGTAACGAAAAGTTTATTTTCAGCTACTTTTTTGAGGGGAAACGTCTGATACGATATAAAACGAGTTTCATTTTACAAGAAATGCAATGGAATATAACATTCGGAAATGAAAAGTCACAGACATTGATTAAAAATTCCAATGAAGAAAAAAGTTAATTTCTAAGACATACAATTCATCCTCGTTGTCGCCAATTCAAACACAGAGACTTAACAATTAATGACTATTTGGGAAATTTCCTGGCATTATGATATTTAATAGAAATTTATTATTTATTAAATTAAATTAAATGTCTCTTAAAGTATTCATACTAAAAGTATTAATTTAATTAAAATATTAATAATAATAATAATAATAAAAATATTCCTTATTACACCAACCCCTTAAAATGTATCCAGTTTTTAATGCATTTAATTGTTGTGTATGAAACAAACAAAAAAAACTTTCCAATGATTCCAGCCTCCAAAACCTATTTTGTCCCCACGCTACGAGTCTTCTTACCGTTTTTCACCTGTTGAAGATATCGTCCAGATTTCTTTTAGAAAGATAACGTCCTTCAGACAAAACATGCAACTCAACAGCTTCGCCTGGCCCTCGCTCTCTCTCTTTCTCTCTCTGGAAGGAGTTTGGGAGTGTATGGAGCTGAAGGCTGCAGTCTGGATGATATTTTAATGGTTCGTCTGTTCATGCGGCTTTGAACTCCAGCCGCCGGAGTTTCCTGCAGAGAGAAATCCCACTTCACAACTTCCACAACCCACAACTTTTACACACACAAGGGTGATACATTACGGCCTTAATCTTTCAAAAACATAGGTTAAAAATATGAATAACGGGAAAAGACACCTCGTTCGCAGGTTTGAATCTATTATTTGAAGTTTGAAGGCATCTGCGGAAGGCCTACTGAGCGCGCAGAGCATGTGAGGAGTTTTAAAAGAAAGCAGAAGAACAAAAAATACTAAACATGGAAAGCACTGGGTCTCTTGTTTAAAACGTTTAATGTGAATGCCAAAGCATTGGTTAATTCCAGCAGCAGTACAATACAAGTGTTTTGCATAACCTTCTCAAACAGCTCTCAAATTGAAAACGTCATTAAATCATGCACGTGAATCATGAAATGCCCATTGCTGAAGTAGGCGAAAACTTAATGCATTGGTGCGCGGCCCGATCCTACGTTGCATCTTTATAATGATCTTTATTTTATATTTTGTAGGCTACCGTTGATAATTTTGTAGGCTATATTCATTTTTTTAAAGATGAAAACAGCATGCCAGTGCTGCCAGACTTCAATTTAATGTCATTTTTACGCACACGTATATGGAAAAAGCATGTGAATCATGGCCTTTAGTTTGTCAGGATGAATCGCGCGAGTTCCGCGCCTCGCAAGAACAGGCTACACATCACATTTCAGCCGGTGTTTACTAGATGCGCGCCAGGTTCTTCTCAGAGCATCAGGCTTCCACATAAGTAGGCCAAACGTGGAAGTACTCCGTCTAGGACAAAAGCTATTATTCGGCCATGCATTCACTAAACTCTGTTTTCTGAATTTCAACATCCAGAGCAAAATCACAGTCAGCAACCTCCCGACAATCCCATAGATTGATGATGTAAACCGACCAATCGCACTGATGCTGAGGCATGGCGGGCTGTTATTTGGTGAGTGAATGTTAGTAGGGGGAGAGCGCCCTCTCCAATGATGGTCCAAGCACGGGGTCACGTGCTGCCCCCCTCCTTCCCCATTCATCAGGGGTGGACTGTGTTGTCTTTTCAATTCATTTATCTGCAGGAATGATTGCGACTATCAGTCTGAAGCTCACCGCCTGACTGAGGAGGTGAAAGTTGCGCCACAGGAAGATAAACCGCAAAAGACAATATTGCACATGATTTGCGTGCGCATCGGATGAGCAGGAGAGGGAAATTCCCCTCCACTAAAAGTAAATAGGAATAGAGAATCGGAGTTCGCCTCGCACAGACTCAAGTCTCGAGAAATAGCAAGCAGAGACAGTTGCTAGAGATTCTTCCTCTCTCAGTCTCCTCCGCTGCAGACTGAAGATGCTCTTGGACGCAGGACCACAGTATCCTACCATTGGAGTGACTACTTTCGGCTCCACCAGACATCACTCAACAGGCGAAGTTACAGATAGAGAAGTGGCTTTGGGTATCAATCCGTTCGCCGACGGTATGGGCGCTTTTAAAATCAACCACGGCTCCCACGACCTCGGCTCTGGGCAAACGGCGTTTTCCTCGCAAGCGCCCGGCTACGCCGCCGCTGCCCTGGGACACCATCATCACCCCACTCATGTCAGCTCATACTCCACCGCCGCCTTCAACTCCACTCGGGACTTTCTGTTTCGCAATCGGGGCTTCGGAGACGCCACGAGCGCGCAGCACAGTCTGTTCGCCTCCGCCGCTGGAAGTTTCGCCGGACCACATGGACACTCTGACGCCGCTGGGCACCTGCTCTTCCCGGGACTGCACGAGCAAGCGGCCACGCACGCGTCCTCCAACGTGGTGAACAGTCAGATGCGCCTGGGCTTTTCAGGGGACATGTACGGCAGGGCCGAGCAATACGGTCACGTCGCGAGCCCCAGGTCCGAACACTACGCCTCAACGCAGTTGCACGGCTATGGCCCCATGAACATGAATATGGCTGCCCATCACGGAGCAGGGGCCTTCTTTCGCTACATGAGACAGCCCATAAAGCAAGAGCTAATCTGCAAATGGGTCGAACCAGAGCAGTTGACCAATCCGAAAAAGTCCTGCAACAAAACTTTCAGCACCATGCACGAGCTCGTGACCCACCTGACGGTGGAGCACGTTGGGGGACCGGAGCAGTCGAATCACATTTGCTTTTGGGAAGAATGTGCCCGGGAAGGGAAACCGTTTAAAGCAAAGTATAAACTCGTGAATCACATCAGAGTGCACACCGGAGAGAAACCGTTTCCTTGTCCGTTCCCCGGCTGTGGAAAAGTATTTGCTCGATCGGAAAATCTGAAAATCCATAAAAGAACACACACCGGTAAGAAAGGCATTTTCCCCCATGCATATTCCTTGCTATGTTAACGGTTACATTTTTGTGTGCACATGTTGGACTTAAAACGGCAAGCAAATAATGGCAATGATAATTTGTAAATATTTCATTATTTGTTTCTTTGTCCTATCGAGATTTTTCATGCCAAGCACAATTCCAGTACGCGAATTATTATTTCTATTCGACATGGTGTCTATAATATCTGGCCTATTAAACATGCAGGAGTACAGCACCGTTGCAAAATAACCTAAACAATTTGGGTGAAATTTAAAAAGATATTTTTTGCGAGCCATGTGGACATTAACTTTTTTAACGCTTTTATATTTGTTCATATTTATTAGCAGTATTTGAATGAAAAAAATAAAAATAAACATGTGCTGGCCTCCTAAAATGCTTATTCTGAGAGATGTTTGCTCTGTTTTTGTTAGGTGAAAAACCTTTCAAGTGTGAGTTTGAAGGCTGTGACAGACGCTTTGCGAACAGCAGCGATCGCAAGAAACACATGCACGTCCATACTTCTGACAAACCATATCTCTGCAAAATGTGTGATAAATCCTACACACATCCCAGCTCCCTCCGGAAACATATGAAGGTAACAATAACATTACAGTGCACTATTACTATTATTTTTCACTTACATTATTTGATGTATTTTTTTTACTCTCCGAATTTTTAGTTTTGTCTAAAATATCGCTTTTTTAAATACAGTTTACTGTTATTTATGGCCTATTATGCAATGTTTTTAATTTGTTGAATGATTCTGGTATAAAAGCTATTTTACCTTATTACCGCCATGATGTAAACATAAAGCTAAACACAATCTGGAAGAATATCATCGGTTCGTGCGGTTTGAGTTTCGAAATGATGAGACTCGTGTGAAAGTATATTTTTATGTCCACTGATTCACTCACTGGTTTGTCTTGGGCTCAGGTTCACGAGTCGTCGTCTCAAGGATCCCAACCCTCCCCGGCAGCCAGCTCCGGCTACGAGTCCTCCACGCCGCCCACCATCGTGTCCCCTTCCACAGAAAACCAGAGCAGCAGTTCCATATCACCAGCATCATCCACAGTTCACCACACGAGCAGCCACAGCACCCTTTCGTCAAATTTTAATGAATGGTACGTGTAAATATTTTCAAAAGACTGCAGAATTAAGACTGCTTTGGAACCAAGACTCAAAAGTCAGCCTATTCTCGCGTGGACCTACATTACACACACAATGTGAAGAACCTGAAAGGTTTTCTGAAACCGCTGTCTAGAGAGAGCAGTGCACGGACGGGGTGTGCAACGCTCTTGACAGCCTTTTCCCGATTTTTGTCCTCCTTTTATTTTGCTCTTTTCTTCTTTCTTTCTTTTTTCCTTCAAATTTTCGGAAGACTGCACAGAGAACTCCACTTTGCATGCTACCAGCAGGTCACAGCCTGTTTTGTTTGTTCTCCTTCTTTTTGTACATACAGATTCACCTAGTTTAAAATGTAATATTTTATTTTGTAAATAGTCATAATACAGTTTAAGGGAATTTGTGAAAAAATGTGGTCCCTAGATATATGGAAAATGAGATGGTTTTACGAATATTGCGATGAATAGTCTTGACTGAAAAGAATGTTATAGTTTATGTGTACCAAATGTGAATTACCCAGTATTACCACAGTCTACACGTTTACCTAACCGATTAGTATTAATGTGCTTTTGTATCCAGTGCAACATTTCGTCTCCAGTCCAGTCTGAGTAGCACACAGTTGTTGTTATTTAATGTCATGTCGATAAACCGTGTAGTGAAAGCCTGAAGCTCCGTGTCAATCTTGTTTATGTAAGTGATAAAATATAAAACTATCTGTCTACTGCATTGGCAATTGCAAGAAATTATTACTTGTATATAACTCAATTTTCCATATTTATCCGCATGTAAAGGACCGGTAACACATGTTAGAGATAATCGGTATTTATGGAAAATGCGTTCGTAGGGTATGTAAAATTTAGTTGACAAAATAATGTTTGGTTACTTTTCGTACAATATTAAAGAATTAAACGTACAACAAACAAAAAATGCCTTCAATACTTTATTTCCCGACTGTGCTTTAAACAATTGAATTGGAGGTTAAGAAATACCAACGAGGAAACTCCACAAGTTAACCTATTTATTATTTCTGCTTATTTATCATTTCGAGTCTAACCTAAATCATTACGTAACTAAAGCAACAATAACCCCTGGTGTTAACAAGAGCTAACGCTTAAATAAGGAAATGTGAATTGCACAAATCAAAATGACATTTCAGCCCTAAATAAAACCAGCGCCTGCTTTTAGATTTGGCCCCGCTAATTCAGCAGGACGAATTATTTTCTAAGTAATTTAATTTCACTCTTGTACCCCCTCGTTATTGTCAGAAATTAAAATTAGCCAACTCCCCAGAGTAACGTTTTAATGCATTAAAATGTCCAATCGTGACGAATCCACTTCTCTGCGTGCTCTTATTTAAATAGTTTGCATTGCTTAACTCTCGTCTGTGCCTTATATAATTATGCTTGTTTGGGACCGGTATACGGTTGGGAGTGAAGGACTTCACTTTTGGCCTTTTGTTCTTGGTTGCAACTTGCTTGATCGCTCCATTAGGCACATCAAGATCACGAGCGCGCGTAATATCGCCAGTGCGCAATTCTCACTAAACTGCGAAAGGCGCAGTTTGGGTATTCAAATCTACAAAATGATAAATCGTTTAACCGTTGCGCATTTCTTCGCGGTCAGAAAGTGCAAAGTTTTCCAAAATAACAGAGGAAGCGTCTACCTACGGAGGGGAGGGGGCAATCTGAGCGCTCGTAAGTCCAGGCAAGTACGCGGTCTGTACTATTAGGAGTAGCCTACTATGCATGCGTGCAACTTTGTGTGTGTGTCTCAGATAACACAAGATCATTAGCATGTGCAAATTTAAACTGTGCCCCAAGGCTATGAAACTAATGAATCGAGCATTGCAGTGTTTCTAATTCGTGGCCATTTGGATGTATTTTTGTTTTTAGATGTGATCCGACGACATGCCAGTCGCAAAGCGGTGCTTAGTCGCTTAAAGGAAAATGCGATATACGCTACAATGTTTACATGTTCCTCTTGGGGGTGTGCACAAGTGCAGGCGCGAGTGCAGACTGCCGCGCGCGTGCATGCGCGTGAGAAATAGCCCACCGACAGGAGGAGATACTGACTTCGGGAAAATATAAACATATTGGCACATCAAACAGTAGGGGCGAATACGGAATGCATTATGTCGGAGGTGATTTTTTTTCGAAATATGTTCATATTCTCCTTCCACGGGTTATTAGGTTTTGAGATATGTGAATGATGGTAATAAAATGAATTGTTCGACTCTATTTAACACTCTATCTATTCAAACGTTCTGGTACATTTTCATTCATGCACCGTTAGAGTAGTAGTAGAAAGTGTTATGTATTGATCCGTACAATGGAATGCACATTTTTGAAGGAAGTCGTTTCGCTCGCCTGTTATCCTCATTACTCCTATTTCCCCCAGAAAAAAAAAAAATGAAAGCACGACAATCATATCCATGGACAAACGTCATTACAATGTGGCTATGTTAGATGGATATGACTCTTAACTAAGATATCCGTGCCTGTTTTTGTCTGTTTGCCCGTTGTGGTAACTCCAATATTCAAATTGAATTTAAGATTAAAAAAAAGGCTAAATCCATTTAGGTCTTGCACACGTAATATGTCTAATAACACCACATTAAAAGTGCACAGAGAACATAAAATGATACAGCCGGAAATATCTTTTTATTTTTGGATAGGCACACAAATATTTTCAGACAATTTTAAACAACATGATACATACGTTTTTATTAAAACTGCACCAACCGATAATACGTATGAATTGTCACAAAGGAATAAAAATACGATGTTTTACGAAATAATAATAATAATAATAATAATCTGAATTTTACCACATGGACAGAACAAAAATAAATACATTTAAAAAATATTAAATATATAGGCCCTGGCGACTGCTTGGAAACCAAAAGTGTTTCTCCGTGAACTCTCACAGAAAAAGACTGAATATTTTGATAATAAGCCGCTTTTTTAACGCCATCATCTAGTTAAGCAGAGAATGAATTTGATCAAGACTAGCGCGTTTCGTCTAAATTTGAAATACATTCTAAACGCGAAAGTGCGATTCCCATCAATAAGTCAAAGCTTTTTCGACAGTTGAACATTAAACAAAAATCTAATTACTTGTTGTAAATTTCTTCATTTCATCGTATTTATTTTCCTAAGCGTCTCGCTTGAGAACGAAAAATGACAACGTACTTTCCAACAAGTTACAAAACAGTCCAAACGAGCCAACCGTAATCTGCACTTATGCAGCCCTAAACAACGGCTAGTATCATACTTTAAGCATCTCAGTATGTTTTTCATAGGCAGATATTGAGCTGCATTTAAATTCGCTGCTGAACTTTCAGTGATTGTTGCACAGCTGTTGTCTAGAGATGGATGCATCGCTGTTCTTTCTCTGTAATGTAAAAGTAGCTGACAGTTTTCTCCTCTCATTCATATGCGCTTGACCTCTCTCTGACTTCAGCGCTTGTCTTGTTCGGGTGAACACGTTGCAATGAGAGCAGGATGAGAAAAAAAGACATTTAAACTTGAACGCAGAGTGCAAATTGACAACAGTGCGCCAGAGAGTCTGTGAAGTGTGACTGTTATTTTGCATTGAGATGGATGATTTTTTTTAGAGTATTTATCATTGCTTTGTAAAGAAAGAAGTATAGATCGTTAGTGCAAAGACATGCAAATAGGTCATTCTTCTTGTTTTCATAGGTCAGGGGCGCATGCAGAGAAATAATAAAAATCTTTTCCGGTAATATGCAATATTATATTAAGCGACCGCACACTTGACTCTACAAATTCAACTTTTAAAAATAATAATATTTTTAGTGTTCTTGCAATACAGTCCTATATGTAACTAAATAAATGATTTGCATTGCTCATTTTGTACTTACGTGTAATTACATGTTATTACAATGTAATATATATATATATATATATATATATATATATATTACATGTTATTACAATGTAATATATATATATTAGTAATTTACTGTTAGCATTATTTTTTACTGTTTTAATTAGTCTATATTTACACGTGTAACCTGGACATTTTAAGAAAAAAAAAAAAAAAAAGGCTAGCGAATAACTATATTTTGAATATCCAACAAGAGATTTAGCCAAATGTTTCTAGAGTATATGTCCCTATGTACACGCCATACTGTGTTTTCTTCACTCTGCCCACAGCTTGGATTCACACTGCTAAAGAAAGAGCCGTCAACTAACATGAGTCATAAGGGTTTTTGTGACCCTTCCAGCATTAGTTGTGGACACCATGACATGCTATTAAGTTTGGACCACAGAAGATTTGTGGAGGCGCTGACATTGTCTATGTTGTCGTGTTCCCCTGACATGTTGCTAAATGGGGTCATTCCAATTAGTTGTTTGGGACAGGGCTGGGCTTCTTCAGGGATGTTCAAATACTGTCTCGGTGTCTAGGGGAAAAATAACAAAATAGAAAATTATGAAATAAAATGATTGCACTATGACGTGTTTCTTTCGCAAAAATATAAAACATTCAAATTTAAATTTAAAGACATGTAAAAATTTTATGTATACATGATATGCAAATGCTAAATGTATGAAATGTATACATTTTTAAATAATAGTTTTAATATGAATAAAAAAAATATTAAATCAGTAGACTGCACGTATGCAGAAAAAAAAAAACAGTTTTTTTTTTAGCTTACCTGTCGTGCCGCTAAGCAAAGTCTTTTTATGAATTATGTTATTGGGGGGATTGGTATTTTATTTACTCGTCTCAGATGAGAGCAGCTTGTGGACATCTGCTCTTTTAATTGCATCTCATCAGTATAATAAATGTTAAAGTCTGGAGGTGAGGCAATAGATTGGAACACTCAGATAATGGCCCTTCAAATGGAGTCTCAGAAGGTTATTCATTAAAGAAGTAATTTGTAAACTTAATGCACTTATAAAATAGCTCAATATTGGGTCTTTTTGCATTTCATGGGCCAGACATTAAAGGCAGATAATAGGGGAGTGCATGTTTCCAAATGAAAAACTACGGCCAGACTTACAAACATAACATCCGGAAAAAATTTCTGTGAGAAAACATGTTTTTTAATAAGACATATCATGCTCGTAAACTGCACGGTGGGCTTTGTTTTCTAGCAAAGTTAAAAAAAAAATTACATATGGCTTTACAGAGTTGCAAAGTTCTTTAAATGTCCTTTCAAAAGAGTCTACACTGAGAACTGTATGCATTTCAAGCATCCAGTGAAGTTTTCAGCCTCTTCATTAAATCAGAATACAGAGAACTAATTAAAGCATGCTGTAGAATGCTCCCCAATTAACATAATCATTGACCTCATTAATATTGTGCATTGAACCAGAGAAGGGAAGTTTTGGGCTCTTTGTAATTAGATACAAAGATATGTTTGCATCTCGGAAACAGTTGTTCAGAACATCAAACACACCTTTGCGTAGATAACAGAGAGAAGCTCATTTCGGAGGGAAAATGTTTTTTCAACACAAGTTATTGAAATAGCTATGTAATCTCACATTATCCGAGCGTATACTTGATGAGTGTTAGAGGTCAGAAATAAAGCGTGCAACCCTCTGTTGTTATGACCTAGAGATGATATAATAGTTTGCTATTGGTTTACCACTGATTAGATATGCTGATAACAATAGCGTTTGATGGCTGCCTCATGCAACTTTGTTGACTACGAGATGTTTAGTATGGACATATAGTGTACATCGCAAAAATTAAAACATTTATGTAATATGCTCTGGCAAAATTCTCATTTGGTATTAAATGACAGATGTATCTACATTGAGCAATTGTTTTGGCCTCAAAAGTTACAACCTTGGCTTTAAAAGAGCAACAATCACTCAAGTCAGTGTTTGTCGAAAAAGAACTTCAGAGCAGGACACACACAAATCACCATCAGTGATTGAAATTCCAGAGTAGCTAGTAAAATGTAGTAATCTGTTCCTCTGATGACCTCATATATCGAAGTTACCACAGACTATACATACAAGACCAATAAGGTAAGTCAAAAATCTCAATACATCATTT
The DNA here is from genome assembly GCA_032353835.1 of Enteromius viviparus. Classification (NCBI taxonomy): domain Eukaryota; kingdom Metazoa; phylum Chordata; class Actinopteri; order Cypriniformes; family Cyprinidae; genus Enteromius; species Enteromius viviparus. The sequence goes on along the minus strand of JAUCNO010000548.1, from coordinate 6,354,969 downwards.
TGGCATGGCTCTGTATTCTTTGGATCTACTGACGTTCCCTAACCATTGTCTTCAAAGTGTTGTGCTGTAATACAAACTTTTTGTAACATAATATATCTTTCAAGCCAAAGAGAAAACATTATTTTGGCAAACTGTGCATATAAGTGTGATGAACCGAGTTGTGCTGTTTTATCACAGGTGCTCTTGCTCTGTTCATCTTATTTCACTGTATGTTTTCCTCATGTTCTAGGACTAGAGGACAAGCTGGATAGAGATGTTTTCATTTTGCTTTCTGCACATGTCACACTTCTCCATAATTTGGCATAGCAAGAGTTGGAATTTCACAATTCATAGTCTGCATTACATGGCAGCCATACTAACACGTGCTATTTGGTCTTAGTTTTTTTTTTTTGTCTGATACAGAATATCAACTGTTTTATATATATATATATACACACACACACACACACACACACACACTCTAGTAATAACATAGTAATTGCAATGTTATAACTAGATAATAAACGTTCTAAAATTATAAACACACACACTAATATAACTTTTTACATTCACCATACACAACATAACATTTTATGCTAATGTATTCATTTTATATTTCCCCCTCTAAAAGTAACTACCACAGAGCAGTGTTTTTATGACACCATAAGCGATTACAACATCAAATATTTTCTTTAAGTAATTGTTAGAGGTTGCTATGTTGAAAAAAATGAATGAATAGAAACACACGCATAAACCAGAAAAGACACATGTATTGTATTAGGCAGGAAAGATGATCCTTCATGCCAGATGCGACTACAGTTATGCAGATAACACCATTTGTGTGAGCAGACCGGAGCTTAGTCGTTCGGAGTCAGCTACCTTCTCATGATTGATAATTATCAGCCCAAATACCTTGGCTTGGTCCAGGTGGCTGCCATTTATTACGCTTCTTTTCTTTGCTCTAATTAATTACTAATTGATTTTAGCACCTGCATTGGCACAGCAGACCTCTCTTTTTTGGGGGTGGGGGGTGGGTTCTCAAATAAGCATTATTTAATACTTGAAACTACCGTCTTGCTTGTTATGTCTCTGTCCACCTGAGTATATAATATCAGATGTTTAATTTTATTTATTAGCATTATATTTAAAGTATTAGGTTTAATTTATCACAAGCATATATACAGTATATTGTTCACAAGCTAGCTGTTCTGTTTTGCTATAAATATAATTTTTAATAGAAAAAAAATCGCTTGTGTAAAAATAAATAAAAATCTTGGTGGTGTTGAGTGCTTTCTCTCTGCTTCAGTCAAGATCTGTCTCTGAGAAAACAAGCGTGTCCTTCACGTTTGACAACAGCATTCCCTGTTTAATTCAAGTCCATCATTCCTCCCTGACATCTCAAGATTCAGACGCGTCTAAGGGACCGGTCTGGTCTATCCACAACCAAGGCAACCATATGTACAATTTCACAAACTTTTCTTTTAGTCTTTAATTTATTCTCTGTAACTTGGGAACATACCATGATAAGCTCAAGACTTTGGCAGTTACAAGGTCCAGGAATTTTTCCAACAGGCAGTGGAGAAAGCCAAGCCTCCTTTCATAACCACCGAAGGGTGACTATGTCACGTGACGATACCCATTGCTCGGGTTGGATCGGTTGTGCTTCACTGGGAGGAAATGCATTAAGTAACTTGGAAGGTTATGTAAAGTTTGATGGTCTGTAAAGATGCTATCTTGTCATTACTTTTTTTGTCTTGTTTAGTGATTTTTATTTTGTTATGTAGTAGTAGTATGTTGAAAAGTTCACATGAAATAGCTATTCTGTTTTATTGTACTTAAATATGAACTTTCTGAGTTAAATGGAAAAGAATCGCAAATACTTAATTTTATTCATTGAAACAGACTGGATCTTGAAAAGTGGGTGTTACATTATTCCATTATTACACCATAATATTATGTTTTTATTACACTACGATGATAAAAAAGATCGCCAACTTTTAAAGTAATTTGGAGTAGTCCAACAATGAATCACAAATAATCACTCCAAGAACATGTAATGAAATTAACATTTATATATATATATATAAATATGTGTGTGTGAGACTTTTTTTTCACCGCTGTTTTGCTCTGAAACACATCCAATGGACATCCATCTATAAAAGTTTTGGTTGTTTTCTTCTAAACTCCCCAGAACATCAACTACACCTGAGAGACTGACTGACATTGTAGTTACTGAAATACAGCTTCAGCCAGGAAAGATGAAGTCATCTTGTGACTGAGCAATAGGAATAAAGTAAACATCTAAAGGCCTAACTAAACAAAACCTGCTCTGCCAAAATATTTTTTGAACAAATACTTCCGTACATGCATACTGCAAGAATGTATGACCGTTCAATAGCAAGATACAACAACATAAATTTAGCTTCTAATTTGTGGAGTACGGCTAAGGAGTTTGACGAAAAGTTATGGCGGACACCAGCCTTATTTACTCACCGAGGGTCTACAGTACAGAAACTGTATCGCCTGGACTGCAAAGACATTCCTCAATGCCATACTGTTATGTCACTACCTCATAAATAATGAATTGCTACATAATATCATTTAGGGCCTTTACAGAAATTGCAGGGCAGGTATAACTGATAAAAATCAGGCCACATATGTGGATAAACCTCCACACTACTGTAGCATGTTCATATGTATACTGTTTATTGTTTTTTAATCGGTTGACTCAACTCTCTTTGATGGTGGACGCATTCTCTACATTTAATTTTAGGGGTATTTCCCATAAAATATGAATAATTTGTCAGTCTGTATTCACACAAGCATTGCTGATGCTGAGAGTTAGTCTCTAACACTGGTGCGATATAAAGACGTTCTCGAGGTGAGCAGCTCGGCTCACTAAATCAAATGAAAGCCAGAGACCGTGCCGCGGCCAACAGACAGGAACCCTGCGGCGGTTTGTGTGGGAATGAGATTACACAAGACTCCCTATGTTAACCTATCTGCATTTTTATACCTTTATACAATTATGCGAGCCCATCGACATGCAATTTGGACTCATTTTATAAAGCTAAAATTTGATTTGGGTTGTCAAACATATGAGTGCATGAGAGATGTTGTATCATTCATAATGGGAGTTGATTATTGCAACTGTAGTTTTATTAGCACTTTATGAGTTTCTACCTAGATTTTGTCAATTTTATTAGTAATGTAACTGCATATTATAGTGATGCTGCAAAATGCAAAATGATTCAAATAATACAATGAAACGATGTTAACCTCTCAGCTGTGTTTTTAAAATATTTTAAAAAGAGTGACATTGCTCATTCATTACTGCTATTACTTTATATATTTCTATATTTTAGTCATCGAAATAATGAAGTATGGAAACTATATGTTAAATAATTAGCTACCTTATATTTAAGCTTATTCCTTGCAAGATTACATGCACAACCAATTTCATAAGGATGATTCATTAAAATAAATAAATATATAAAAATAATACAAAAAATATATTTCTGTAACGCAAATAATTTCAGATTTACAATTTATGTTCGTCTATTTAATATTAAAACTATTTTGAAATTACGATCAAACGCATTGTGTGTTTAGACTTATTTTTATTCCTGGTAGTGCGATTCATATAAATTATGTTCTAAATATGTACTTTGTTTTAATACAGGCCGCCCTAATGCTGCTGTAAGTGTGTGCTGCCATTTCAATCTAATTTACTTTCATTAGATTGATTAGACTGCAATGGGCTGTCTGAGGGATATTATTGGTGGTGTTTGATGAAAATAGACCTTTAGTTACAGGTCTATGGTCTGTTGACTTCTGGTGTGATGATTTTCCATAGTAATATCTAAAGCTGAATGCTGTGTTGACATCATATGAAGTGAATGCTGGCACACATGCTGCAATAACATGGCCAGAGTGGAGCACCTGTGGCGAGGAAGGGTATCTAGCATTATACGACTGGACTGCTTTTATCCCCATTTCTACTACGGGCCAGAGTCAATTTATACTCTCAGCATGTTCTTCTGCCGACCCGCGACTCCAGCAAATCCAATCAGCTGTCCACGGAATGGAGACGCTACATGTCATCGATAAGCGAGCTTCATCGTGACGCATCTCCAATGATTTGTGTTAAATAATACATTACACTTTAAAGCCTTGCCAAAGTAGTAATTATCTCTAAAAGCTAATTACGCTTGAGTAATTAATGCACATCTGTAAACATTTCAAGCAATTATGGATTACTCTCTCACGTTTACCAGTGTGATTTTACGTCAAATGCTCATCAACAGCATGACCGTCTCCTACACTCATTCGCATTCGCACACATGGCGTAGAGTTCTTGGCAGTGAGGTCGCAATCTGGCTCCGCACCCCTCCTGCCGCCCCAGTTTACCAGGGTACCCTCATTAAACCAGCATCCAAACCTCCACATCCGTTCTGCCACCTGGGTCTCCCACCATTTAGAGAGAGCGAGGGACGAGCAGCATCCTCCGTTACGATCGCTTACTGCGACGCCAGCAATTGAAGGCACTATCTCAGTTCCGAAGATTTACGAGCCTTTTCTTGGTCCTGAGTGAGCTTTGATAGGACACTTCAGGGATGGAAGGGGGCAGCAAAGAGGGTTATTTATGTCCCTTCTGTCATATTTTCAGAAGGACCGCAGGGGCAACAGGACTCTAAATTAAGCATGGCATGGCTGGAGTGTGACTGCATGCCTGGTATAAACTCTTTAAACCACTGTCTCTCAGCTGGTGGAGTGTCGGACTCTAAAAAAATGTGTTGCTGGTCTGTTAGAACATGGACAGTAGTGGGAAAATTAATGCAAAATGCAAGTATATGCAATCATGAAGACTTACTTTGCAAGAGAATATGATGGGTTTAGTTCAATAGTGGTTAATATCTATTCATCTATCTATCTGATATCAATTGATCCTTGCAACCCAGAATATTCATTTTACATCAATTGCAGACTTGCAGCACTGTATTTATTTATTTATGCATTTATGTACTTACTTTACTTACTTCAATGCTTTGTGTTTGAGACAGCTGACTATTAAAAGTGAAGGCACACAACAATAAACCAAGCAAGAACTTTGCATCAATTTATTGATTATGGTCCGGGTTTGAACGTCTGCTTCACCACCACCTCTTGGAGTTTAATTCTTTTATACGATCATACAAGCCCAATGAACTAGCTTGTGTTAAATCCTGAACGTTCCTTTTTCTTTCAACTTTGAAAGGAGAGGAGAAAATCAGGCATTAAACGGCAACAACATTAGCATTTTTTTTTTCTCACCAAATACAGTGTGTTGTGTGAGCAGAACTACCAGCCGATTATCAAAATTGTACAGACACAATAATAAACCACGTAATAAATCCAGTTTAATGACTTTGTACTTGTACGATAAATAATTTTGGTCATCAAATGTCATCAAAATTGGTTTGCTACTAGACGTCTAATGTAATATTTGTGCCCTCAAGCAAAACCTGTTTTGAACCTCTGCCTTCACCAACACCTCTCGAGAAAGACTCAAGCTCCCTAATCGTGCCCCCTCCCACAATGACAGGCCAACTGAGTCTCCTGTCTTCCAGATCGTATTGCTCTCCCAGTGTACACCCTGCCAAAAGATCACAATCCCTCCACCTCTTCATCCTACTCTGATTGGCTCGTTTCCACACTCATTAGCATGTCCCATTATCTTCCGGACTAGTCTCTGATTCCCGCCATTCCAATTATTATAATAAACAACATGCTTTATGACTTTCAAGATACTGGAAGAGCTTCAGGTTTTTTCGTCAAGGTCCTCCGTCACATGTGGGCAGAATTAGTTTTTTTCTTTTTCCAAGGGCATCTGGTTCTAGCTGTTCCGATGGGAGAGAGAGAACAGGAGGGATGCCGGGAAAAAACCTGGATGTATCCACCTAGAATTTGTTGAATCAAATTCTTGCACCTGGATATAATTGTTGTGCCGCTGTGCTGGGACTTTCTGCCGTTACAAGAGAAGCAAATTAGTGAAGCAAAATCTGGCCTCCAATTGCGAGCTACAACTTCACCTGCTCTCATATTTTATCCTGGAATTAAAAAAACAAAAAAAAACATAAAATACTTTTCTGGCAAGGCAGAGTTGACTGAATTTGTAGAGGTAAATACTATACATCTAAAGGGAAGTTAATGTTGTTCAAGCATTTAATAACAAAAGGTCAATGCATACTGGCAGAGAGGTATTTTCAACGGTTTATACACCCTGAGATGCAGTACCATTTGAAAACTACGCCTTTAAAGTGTGACTTGCATTCAATGCAAGCTTCACAAATGCCACTCCATTCACATTGAATAGATTCACTCAGTGACAGGCGGAGACACATTAGCCTACAATCAAAAAAACCGACAAACATGAGTGTGAACTAAAATCATAGGTGCCATGTCTTTTACTATAAATGCAGGTCAATGTTAAACAGTGTTTTATCAAAAACCTGCTTACAGTCCTGCGATATACTGAGTTTACAGCAGGTGAGGAAAATGCTTAGGCACCACATAAAGTAAAATTTAAAACACATCAAATTGCTTTTATAAATAGTAAAACATGGAATAAACTATTTGCCCTGCACATAAAAGAGGTAAGCTGTGTTCAGTTGCTAATGAATGTAATTCGGCACATTCATACAAAATGTAAATTCTCAGGTGCGCATTCATCAGTCATTTTATAGAAAGAGAAATAACCTCCATAGAATTGAAAAGAGTACATAGTGTACATACACTATAACAATGATGGTGCTTTTAACAGCAAAACACTATAAAAATGGATTTAGAAGTAAAAAAAAAAAAAGATTAAAAAAAATTTAATTGTTCCAAGATTTCTGCATGCACCTCACTTTTGATGTTTTTATTTTTCATTTAAATAACACTTGTGCACATTCTATTATTCCTCTTCTCAGATCAAAAGCTGCATGTGATGACCTATGATTAGTCATGTGACCCTCTCATCAACACAGTGTTGCCAACTTTTTTCAATCGAAAGTAGCTAAATCCAGCTTGAAAAGTCGCTAGATGACGTCACACGTCAATTTGCATATTCATTACGTCAGTGCGTCATATTATCTTGCTTCTCCATAGCCACATAATGTATTTTAATGCAGCCAAATTCTCAATATAACTGTTTTCATTGATATATTTAATGGTTTCTGTTGTCAGAAAAACATGATATAGTGACTGAAATGCACCCCATTATTAGGCCTACTTTACAAGATGTTAATCTGGATTAATATCCTGATTTATAATCAAGCCGTTGTCTGATGAAATCAAATACACATAAAATATAGACAAAGGCTATGCTGTGATTTTGGCTACATTTGCATGTAAAATAGAGTTAGAAGCAACGTAATACATATTTTAACTGAAAGCCCTACTCTTCTCAGTCTCTTGCTGAACAGAACAGACATAGAGAGAGCTGTGCATGCGCTGGGAAAACAACGACACTACCAGAGGCTCGTTGAAGTTTGTCCAAGAAGTCGCTAGATTTGTCGCTAGTAGCTATTTTTGGAAAATTTCGCCAAGGGGTCTGAAAAGTCGCTAAATCTAGCGACAAAGTCGCTAAGTTGGCAACACTGCTGCTGCTACAGAGCAGGGGGGTGGGGCTTGTGCTTCGGTAACCAATATGAGTCTCAAATTTACTCTTTAGTGTTTTATTATTATATTTTTATTTTTTATTCTTGTTTAATGGATTTATTTTAGCTCTACTTCGTGATGAGCAGAATAATGGTAAATAACATTTAACAACAATAATGTAGTGCATTATTGAGTTGTGTAAAACTCACTGAGGTTACACCTCCAAAATCTACAAAAATGTGAGGTAAAAACATTGATACACATAATAATTGTTGCATTTTGCAATAATTATTTTGATAGAAAATTACATTTTGATCTTAAGTGTGACTCTATTTACACTAATATAGAAGCAAGATATCATTCCTTTTTTTATTTATGTATTTTTTGTAGATCTAGGAAGAGTTTACCACCTACAAAGTCTCAAACCACTTTTTTTTATTTGGTGAACATTATTTGCAGGAATTTTATATAATGATTTTTTATATGATCTATTATATTAATAGCAAAATAAGTTTCCATTTCTTTGATGCAACGACTTCCAATTGCACAGTTTTTTATTCCAGTTGTTAAAGTCATAAAAGTATTTTAGAGAACTAAAAAAAGAGGAAAAATAACTGTCATTGTCAGAGGTCAAGCTTAGAGAGCATTAGTCATCCATATAAAAATAAAACATGTTGTATAATACAATTATTAAACTATTAAAACACACACACACACACACACACAACAAGCTAAAAACTAAAAGCTAAGCAGCTGATGCAATGAGCTCACACCTAAACTGATGTGATCTGAAGCTGATGTAAGCTGTCTGGAGATAAACGGTGGTTTACTGTAAATAGTTTCCATATAGACATAATAAACTGAAAACTACTTTTTTCCCCCATTTATTTACACCAGGCCAGCTAGTGACACAGCAATAACCTCACAACAGCTTTTTCCCAAACACATGGTCTTTGAACTTTAATGTCATAAAAGCAGAGTTTTCACATTTTTATGCATTAACTGTGTTGAACCTTAGTTTATTGATTTCGTTTGATTTCTCCAGGTATGAATATTTTTAATTAAATTT
>JAUCNO010000548.1:6313009-6329520 GCA_032353835.1 Enteromius viviparus | reverse complement strand
AGAGAATGGGGAAAAAAACCTTGTGAGAACCAGGCTTAGTTGGGTCCAGTTCTCCTCTGGCCGGACGCCCAGCACCTCATTTCCAGTTCAATTTAAACTGAGGTAAGTGCATTTTTACTAAGACTTATAAGGCAAATAATGTATTTTAGGTTTAAAAAGGACTGCCTTGAGTTTCATTTTTGACATAGCGACCTTGTGCGCAAAGCATTGAAACTACTATGCTCTTAGAGATTTAATGCCAGTATATTAGACTTGCTTATTGTTTGACTATTATCTGTGCACTAAAACATAAAGCACAATGTTTGATCATATAGCCTAAAAGAAACACAATGCAAAATGAATTGCTTTAAAGTGCAACAGATTGATACATAATGTTGGGACACAAATTCAAATAATACAGTCAATTAAAGAAGAAAATTAAACTACACAACACATTGATTTTTTTGTTGTTTACAAAATTTTGTCAGCTATTTAATTACTTTCGCATGTGTACAAGAGGGAAACGTGATTTCTAAAGTGTCCATGAATGAACGTTTAAAAAGATTTCAAATGTTATCTATTATTATTAAATTCTTAGCCCCTCAAAACTGTCGGCTATATACTATAATGGAAACAGCTTTGGCACTCTTGAGGCATGCCACTAAAATTTATGATCAATTATGGCTTTTCTAAAGCTGGATTTAACATGTCATATACGTCACGCTTCTCTTGGAAATAATGGCTCTGAATGGATTTCAGAAAGTTGAAATTTATCCTCCTATTGCCCTGGGTTCCTTAAAGCTTACATCCGTTCCCTGCTTAATATAATACTGTTGATTTAACAATGATGTATTTGAACCTTCAGGCACTTTTTCCTCCTTTTGGAGATTAATAGATGGTTTTGTAGGGTGCACAGGGTGCTACATTATTCTGGTGGGCTTGACTGAGTGATAGACCCACGATATGGCGGCGAGTCCATCAACAGCAGTTATATTCAATTTCTGGGGGGAGCATTTGTCACATGGGACAGGTAGCATTAACACAATGAAATAGTCTTAAGTCACTGTTAAGTCACCGTGAAGCAGCGCGGGCCGTATAACTGCACGTTTGACTATGCCTCTTCCGTAGTGGCCGCTATACCTTTACCTCAGCACATAATATGACGGGGCATTGATTAATTGTACATTTAAGTGGATGCACAGGCCTCCTCTCTATAATAAATTATAGTCATTAATCAATAAAGCTCGGTGTAATACTGGGACTTGGGGGACATGCTGCTTTCTAATGGAAGGCTGAAACACAAGGCTGGTCCTCTGCCGGCATTGACCACTCAAGACATAACACTCTACGCCTGCCTCCATCCAATTAAACCAGATAATTAATGAACATCCTTAACTTCGATAATGGGATTTGCCATTCAAAATATTTCATCCATAAATTTTTGATGGTCAACAATTTGGGCGCCTTTGCAGAAAGTTCTCTGGAAATCTCCAGAGTTTATGTTTGAATATGTAAGGTAATATATGATAAATTAAATAAACAGATGTACAGAACACCAGCAATAATACAGTGTACATGTTTAGCCTCTCAGTGGTAAGTTACATGTAGCAAGGACGTATGGGAGACTAAAAAATAGTAAAAAAGCTAATATCTTTTCCTAATCTAATGGGAACAGATAACACTGATAACATGCATCATACCTGCTGAAGAAACATTACATTAGTTATCAGTATATCTCAGACTAAAAAAAATTAATAAATCTACAGTATTAAATTAAAGTACAGTTACCATAATGCATGCCTACATTGGGGTTTATTTTATTTTAATTTATTTTTTGAAGATTTGCAAAAGTCTATGGGTTTGGAACAACATTGAGGGTGAGTGAAGGGGTGAGTTTTCATTTTTTTGGATAGGCCAGTTATTTAGCCATTACTATATTTCGAAAACAACCCAACATAGCTTCAAATCATATAAACAGAACGCAAGGGTAATATCAAAACTATCTATGTAATATAAAGCATGTTGAAATGATCAAGAAAATAAAAATCAGCTCATTATATAAACCCAAACCCACACAAAACACAGTTCTCCAAAATCATTTTTTTGGAGAACATCTGAGACAACGTTAATACTTAAATAAAACAACTGGCAGCTCCATTATAATCCAGAGCTATAAAAGGAGAACCTCTAAGCAATAGAATAGAATTTTCCTCTGGGCTTCCATGAAATAAAATGGCATTTACACTTATCAAAGCAAGCTAAATAGCCAGGCTTTTCATCAACATAAGTTCAGTCATGGGAATATAAATGATCCAGGCGACTTGATTCTGCCTAATGGAGCTGGATGAAAGGTATATTAACTATGCTGAAGCCAGGAAGGGGGGAGGGGGGAGAAATAGATAAATAGATAATAATGCTGAGGGAAAACAATTAAGTACTCCAGTAGTGGATAAATGACTTGTAATGTTTGCCTGGCTACCTGAAAAGCACTTTCTTCATCTAATGCCGTCTGAAGCTGTCACAGTGTCGTAGCTTTAGCCCATTTGATTAATGATGAGCTGTGGGCACAGCTAGCAGCTAAAGTCTCAATTATGAAAAAGCCAGTAAATGTTGCTGATGCCTTTATTCCACCGACAGCAGAGAAAAATCACAATATTTCTAATCAGAGTAAAATCATTCATCATTCATTTATTGGCGTTTCCAAACATGCCCTTTGTGTCTACCTTTTCCTTCTTCCTGACTTTCACACCACCCTGAAACCAAATCCTGCAGAGATTGATGCTTCAATCCCTCTGTTCTCCTCTCACTCCTTCCAAACTCTATTAAAGTTCAGCTTTAATTATTAATCTGAAGGTCATGACCCTGTCCAGCCTCATTTTTGCAGTTTAAGACGATAAAAGAAAATGATTAAAAGTATGTGACAGTTTTTAGATTAAGGCTCTTGTTCTGATTGGTGAGGACAACAATCCAGTCGTGCTGTTAAATACCTTTTCAAATACCTACAGTAAAGCAGCAATAGAAAAGTTTTGTGCATATCTGATTATAACAGATTATCAATAAAGTTGACCTAATTTTATGATTTAATTCTAAGCTTTTAATAAACTTAGAAATCCCAGTTTGGGAAACAGTGGTATAGACCTTATAGGCTACACCCACATTGAAAATACAAATAATTTTCTCTACATGTGACTCTTTGTTAGGCCTTTCAGTATAATCTTAATAAGCATTTATGACATTTCACTCTGATTTTAACATTTTCAGATGAGCTATTGTGGGATTTGCAATGAATGAAAACAAGCGTGTTAGGGATAGAAACGTGTTCAGTGGATTGTTCCGTTCATGTCAGTTGTTTAGCTTTTAACTTTCAGAAATCAAGCCAATGCATTTGTGAAGAATATTAAACTACTATTCTTTCTCCCAGTTAAGGCTTAAGCTAGTCCCAGACTAAATTGCATGTTTCTCAGATGAAAATATCTTGCTCTCACATATCGTAAAACATGTCAGTGTCACTGTTCTGTGTTAAAATGAACACCTGTAATATTTTCTTATAAGCCATTTTTGAAAAAGCTTAAATATCTTAATTAAACTAATGCCTAGTCCTGGCTTAAGCTAAGCCCAGTTTGTGAAACCGGGTCGAGTCTAGCGACGTGCCCAGTGCTTCCCCCCAGCATGTAGTCAGGAATTCCCAAGTTATGAAAGTGAAATTCAATGAAGAAAAAAAAAGGACAGCTGCAGTTGTCTGCGAATACACCAGGGCTGTGTTTCCCAAAAGCATCGTAAACTTAAGTTGATCGTAGCGCCGTTGGTTTCAATAGGTTTACGATGTACTTAAACGTACAATGCTTTTGGGCATTTGGGGATCAGCTAACGTTGAGAGCCTGTGTGCGGCATAATATGCATATGGCTGCGTTATCTTAAATAGAGATGTGTAAATATTAGTTGTTAACTGAAGGCCCTGACTGAAACCCCATGATACTCCACTATGACTGAATTTGAGTGATGATAAACTCGTGCCTCGATTGAATTTGTGTCACCAGCGAAAAGATTTTCCAGCAGGATGATATCTTTGATATTCACTACCTCCTTACTGCTGATATGCATTGGTTACATTTATGTTATAATCATGCCTACCACTATAACAGAACAATAACAGTGGATTAATACATACTTACATACAGGAGTTTATAAGAGAGAGAAATACCAGATCAGACATTTGATTTTGACCAAAAAATAAAAAATAATAATATTGTTGTAGCTAACAATTATATGTTGGACCATAGATTTGCGCAATGTTTGCTGAAAATTAAATAAATAAATAATGAATAAATTCTCGGTCTCTACAATTTGGCAAATGGTTGAACTAGCCATATTCATTCATTACATTCTGAGTGGATTAAAATAAGTTTGTACAAGAAGATGAGTGAGTTTAATACGCACTGGAGGCTAAAGGAAAGATTCTATTACTGTATGTAGAAATTACCTCATAAAGAAACTAATATGGCAATTTAGGGAGCAATTTTTAATAAGACTTTTATGATGCACGGTTGTAGTTATGCTAATGAAGTTGTCATTTTACTTACGTTCTGCCCTCAATACTGGCCTCATATTTCAATTTCAGTAGATTAGTGCTAGCTAACTGTTACTAATGAATTTCATTAATGCAGTGAATACAAAGACATGATATTCATACCAGGATTGCTTCTCTCTCATCTTTTGTGTGCCATATGTGCAGATAGAATAATGTTTATGGGATTATAAAGTGCACCGTGGTACGTTGTTATTGGAGTTGCTCTCTTGGAGACGGAACCTTTTTAAATCCAAGAAACAGCAGGTTGCACTGCAGTTCTTATTTTATTGCAAAGTAGCAGAAATAGTTCATCTACTATCTTTGACTACGGTATTGGATGCGTTCACAAAAACCTTGAACTGCCGGCACGAGTGAATAATGATTCTTTTCTATCAATACTATTTCCAGAAACAGAAACATTGGTCATCTTCCAGATGAATGTTCCCACAAGATCTGGCTTATTCCTTTGACATTTTCTATAGCAAGCTCCCCGTGAACCTTCAAGCTATTAGTGCAGCCTAAAAGATTCATCAGAAACATTTAATGATAATAATTCAGTTATTGCTCTGATTCTGGAAGTTGATTTTATACATAATACTGTAATGTTTTTTTTTATTTATTTTTTTTAGTGATGCAAATAAAGAATTAACAGGAAGCCAGTGCTAATACTCTGTGATATCTGCTTTTCCTTCCAAAATATGGAACATGATTTCATTATGGAATGAACTATTAATTAATTAATTTATATATTGTATATATATATATAGGCTACACACACACACACAGTATTTATTAATAAATAGTTAATTGCACAAATTATTTAAAAATGGACTTATCATCTCTTAATGTGACTTCATGTAACAATAAAAACATTTTATTCTGTATATTAACATATGTGATTGATGCATGAAAATGTGCTGGACTGTAGCAATGATACAGTATCTCCGTGGTCCCTTTTCTTATGTTTTTCGAGAACATTCAACATCCGAACCAAGCTTCCTCTCTGAATTTGTAACTGCAGAGGTAATCTTAAATTAGTAATTGCAGCATCTTAACAAGGCCTAATCCTGCTTTATTTACCTCTCGCAAGGCATCACAATTACCACTTTGATTGTTTGGTCTGGTTCAAGACTGAAGAAATACGTTGTTACAGCAGTCCGGTCAGCCAGAGCGAATCAATGCTCATTGCTGATAGCAGGTAAACTAATTTGCTGTTGAATGTGCTCAGTCATTTCAGGGTGAACACTCAATTTGGCCTCATGAGTTGAACCCTTTAATCTCCGGCAGTCCCTCAAGTACAGAGCTGCTAAATGCTCTAATAAGGGCAGACAGATGTTGTGGGATCTGCTTTGATTCTTTTAATTGCTTTTTCTCTTATTTTACACTCAGATCCCTTTGTGGTTTACTGTATAAAATGTTCATACTCTTAATATTTTGTTTATGCTTTCATTTACAGTACTTCATTGTTGACAGACTCTTTGAATATAATTAGGGAATACAACACACCTTCCTCCAGCTGAGCACAACCCCTGGGGAAGAAAACACTAAGATGGTGTTTTTGTGTTTTTTAGAGAACACTGATGCATCATTCTCTCTGCCTTCTTTGCTCTTTATTGTGGCAAAGCTGAAAAAGGAAAAAGAAATAATAAGAAGAAGAATATATGGTTTAGGAATCCGTGCTTCGGAAAAAGAGTCACAGGCTTATACAACATAAGATGTATTATAACGTCACAAGGGAACTGGCAGTAAGCTATCTCTCAAACTGTCGAAATGAAATCACCAATTTAATGAGATATTGAGCTCTTCCCTAAAATATAATAAAAAATTATGACACGCAGATTAAAAATAATGTACAGTGACCCTATTATCTTCCTATAATAGAACAGTGACAGAGATTATGATATGCCATAACATTTAACAGCATTTTTTCCTTGACTTTACATATTTCTGGGTAACGTAAAATGTATCACAAATACAGCAGATCAGCAGATGACTAAAACTGACAAATATATGTAAGCATTTTTTCCCCCCCCATATATAAATATTAGTTCTGGAATATATTTTTGTTAAATGCAGGCATCTATTTGTTGGTTTATTTTTATTTTTTTGTGTAATTTGAAAAAGACAGCTACCCAATTTGAATTTCAGGTCATGTAAACACCTTATTCAGAATCTTAGTAGTAACTAAAAATTGATTTAGCCTAGCTGTTTTTGAGATATTGATAAATGTGTATGTTCTGATTACATCTATATAGGAATATTCCAATAGCTGTGAAGCCTGAAAAAGTGTTTTGTCTGAGACAGACTTAGCCAGAATATGGACCTTAATCAGAAAATGCTGTTTTTTTCTTTTTATCAAGCCAGTGGTTGACAGTTGGAGTGTTCAGTCATTATTTTCACGGTTATTTCTGGCAGTGCTAGTGGTACAGAAATTGTACACTTCAGTCCTCAGTCCTCAAATAAAATTGTTCAGTCCTTTTCCAAATCACTTCCTCTTGAACATAAGGACTGTGATGTTTCAGGGATGTCCTCTGCACCGTGGCATCCGTATCAGTAAAATCAATGGCTGAATTTGTGTTATGCATGTTGAGATGATGTGTTTTTTCTCTATTTTCCGTTTTACAGTTTGAATGCCAGTGCCTTTCTGTGAACACAGAATTAAACCGAACTAATGAATCATCTGTGTACCAAGCAGCTCAGAGTCAAGACTGGAAACATAAATCTCTTAACAGAATAGAGCCAAGCCGTCATTCTATTTCTGTTTCACGTTATATCAGACCTGAGCAGCGGCGTCAAACTGACGCATAACCCTCTGGCCTCTGCTTTAGTGCGTGATGTCTGGCCGGCCAGGAAACAGATGTTATAAATCAATCTATACTGTACCTATCTATTTATTTGTTGAACGTATTTCGTATTTTTAGAACAGCACTGATTGCCCTTGTTAGTAGAGGATGGCAGTCGGTTGCTCTTTTTCTCCAGCGGGTGTGGAGGTTTATGAAGCTCAGCGTGCGAGGGTGATGACAGGGCCTGGTGGCCGGCCAAAGCACGGCTGGCGTTCGAAGTGCCATCGCCCTGTCGCCTCCTGCTACCGCCACCGGCCCATATGGGCAGAGAGATTGCTCTCCACTGGCGCTCCCCCAGCCATCCATCACCTCGGTCCACGTGCCCAGCACGCCAGCCCTGGCACCACGCTGACTCCGATCCATCAGGATTTACTGTGAGTGACGGGGAAAGAGGAGACGAGCCCTCAGTTTATCATCTCACGGAAAACAAACACAAAAAAGAAATACTCAGGCTGTCACGGTGAGGTGGCATGTACTGCCTGAGTCACCCTTGATGTATTTCATTTGCCACTTTTGGATTTTTCGAGTGCAGTGACATGCTTTTTGGAGGCGTTTAATAGTAATTGGATTGGTTTTTCCAAACGCTAAGCATTTGAATTCACTGATTTTTCGCATCCGTGATGCTTTCCAGACCATGTCACCTTCAAAGATGATTAATTTAAGTCCTTTCTTCTTGGACATTTATCACTTCGGTAAACCCTTAATGTCTCTTTTCTGTGACTTTGCCAGGCAGGGCTGGTGGTGCTTAGGAAACTGTGATGTTCCCAAGCTGTTTCTGGCTTGTTTTCCACTGTCTACATTAATATTTGTTGAGAAGCAGATTGAGAAAACAACATATGGCATAAATATTCGTATTTTCCACTCAAGGTTGTCGGTATGGCGTCCTTCAGTAGGGTCTGTAGCCTCGCTTGCCAAATCGCTTGTCTTTTTTCGCCGCCCCCCCTCCTTCTTCTCAGAGCGGCAGGTTCGGTCCGGGCCAAAACGATAGCATGGACACAGAGAAGCACCCCCTGGCCCCCGCAGCCCCTCGCCGGACCTGCGGCCCCTCTTTCTGCGATTTGAGAGAGCTGTCAGTTTAGATCGCTGGTACGCAGTGAGGCTGAAGCTTCCCCACCGACTGGAGAAAAGTCGTTGGCCAGGCTTTCCTTGTCACTGGGAGTTAAAGCAGTCACTGATCCTAATGCTTACACTGTTGTTGCAGCATTCCGATTTATACTCGCTGCGTGACTTGTCAGCTTTAATGAGGGCAGCAGGCACAGAATTATCAGCATACCAATAATGAGGGTGTCACAAGCTGCCAATTATTTCCGTTTTTTTTCCAGAGCTCTTCTTTTCACACCATCTGACCTAATGATGAGAAATGCCTTCTACTCTGTTTAGGTTATATAATTTGTGTTAGATGGCAGAAGAAAGGGTCGTTTTGGGTCTTCCGCAGACTTTCACACGGATGCGAATGGATCCGGCCATCGTCAGATGCACTTCACATGCTGAATGTTCTCCCTGAAACCATCTCACGCAATCATAGCCTCATGAGGCAATCGCGTTTGAACGGTTCACCGAATTCGCTGCTCAAACAATAATGGCACCGTCATTTCATCAGGCCTCAAAAGAAAACGAGAGGCGAAAAATGGATGGCCAAAATGCGCTCAAGCCATTGCCATGTGTTGCATTAAAACATGGGCAGTGGAAAAAGGCCCAGTAATGCCTCATTTTTCACTCTTTCAGGATGTCATTGGTGTTTATGTAATTTAAAGGTGTACAGCAGATCCAGTTGAGTGTCTACGTGCACTTTAAAGATTTCTGGGAAATGCATCACCTCTCTAAATTCTAAAAATAACACTGGTTAAATATGAATATTTAACTAATATACACTAACAATCAAAATTTGCAAAGCTGGAATTCGACTGTACAAAATAGTGTAACAACATTTTCGTTAAATTTACAATTAAATACCGTAAATTTCTAAATTGATATAATCTTGATATACCAACCTATTACAGTACTAAAATCTGTTTTTCTAGCTTTGAAATACACTGATAAGCACCAGATGCAGGTGATGATGAGAAAGTCACATGTTGAACCAAAGCAGCAATCACAAGCAGCTTTTAAATATGAACATACTGTATAAAGAAGGAGCTCAGTGTTATTCACACAAACACTAAACACCATCATTCAACTGAAATATGCGATAAACATCAATTGAACAACAATATATGTAACATGCAACCCTAATAAACATAATAAAAACTAAGAACAAACCGTTATTTCAACGCAAAAAAGTCAAATTCAAACAAAATTGTAGCGAATTCTGGGAATGTCAGTTTACAGGAATTTACCATTTAAAAGTTTTTTACCGTAAAAACGTTTTTTTTTTTTTTTTTTACTGTTAAAATCAAAATCATTTTCTAAAGTGTAGGTTTAGGGATGGGGTTAGGTGTTTGTCATTCATACAAATTCATACAAATTATGCAACTGGTAAAACACTAACAAACACTAACAAGTTAGTACAACTAATAAAACAGGTACAAAATGATTTGCTAATCAGGTTGTATTACTCGCATGATTCTTCAGTCATTCTAACATGCTGATTTGCTGTTCAAGAATGATTATTTTCAGTTTTGAAAACATGTTTCTATATATTTTAGTGAAACCAATTTTTTGATGAATGGAAAAATCAAAAGTAGAATATTTATTTAAAACAGAAGTATTTTGTAAATGTTTTTTGTTTAATGTAATTGCTGAATATTTGCTGGAGGGTGCAACCTATGCGTTTTTACTGACTACTGAAATAGTTTTGTATCTTGTAGACATACTGGTGAGGAGCAGTTTATAAAATACTGAAGGGAAAGTGCATTCTGCTCATCAGTATGTCTTCCAGCTACAAAGCTATTTCATTTACTCTTTACTTCAGAAGCTTTTTACAGCACTGAGTAATGACTGCGTTTACCCAGACCACAGAAATGAGAAAAATAACTCCTTCTCTTCTAGAAGAGAAAAGAAGAGACTATTTTAGTAGCAGCATCATAAGTGCATTTATGGGCACTCAAGCAAGAGTTGAGCAAATTTACACGTTTACCCATCTCATGGTTGTTTTGTTGCTTTTCTTTTTCTTCACAAAGAAATGATCTTGTAGCATTCATACTTGTTATTTTACACAGTGTAATCATTAGTAATTTTGGAATATCTCATCTGCGGACTGAAAAATCTGTGCTAAAGGTTATATTTTAAATATTTTACAAGCTTGTACCAAATTGTATTAAGAATATTACATATTAGTTAGGCTAGTTTTTACCACAACAATAATGGTATAAATTATACATTATAAAAATTATACAATTATACATTAACTGTATGTAATTCTGTATTAATGTGGCTATTTGGGACCTTTCTTTACAGCTTGGTGTAGTGCAAAATATCTGGTCATTGCCACATTTCTGTTGCTGTAATGTACATGCTGTTATACTGTTCATCATTAATGGTGACTGTAAATTTGTGACAATAAAAGTATCAAGCAATTTATTTTTTTATGCACTGTGAAAAGAAATTGGCAGCTGTGGTTGCCAGAATAAAAGCGTGAAAAATACGATATCAATATTTTTGGTTTTACGGTTGAATTTTACATTTACAGTTTAATATCTTAATTTCTAATAAGAAATCGTAATAAATGATATAATGTTAATATACCAACCTATACACTGATAACTACCAAATGCAGGCGGAGATGAGAAAGTCACATGATGAACCAAAGCCCATCACAAATAGCTTTTAAATAGTAACACATATTAAAGGTGCTCAGTCTCATTCACACAAGCACTAAACATCATCATGGTAAGAATTATTAAACTAAAATGGGCAATAAACATTCATTTAACAACATTGCATGTAACATACAACCCTAATAAACATAACTGATACATAAAAACTAAGAAGAAACATAGTTACGGTAAAGAAAAAAAACATGCAATGCAGTGAATTCTGGGAATGTCAGTTTTTACTGTAGCCTTTTCACCATTTTTTACCGTTAAAATCGCAGTAATTTTTTACAGTGGGGATAAATGGCATGCATTAGCGACAAGCACACATACAGCTGGAAGCATATTTATAAACAATGTGAATGTAGAAATGGATAATGAATCTTAACAGTAAACATGTGATTTGTATGTGTATGCATATTATTATTTTTTTCCTTGCTGTTCTCACATTTGCTCAATTTTACATTTTTATATATTATATATATATGGTCATTTAATATGCAAAATCAAACTTGTAAGGACAGTCCAAACAAGGCTATTTTTATACAGCATATCAATATGAAATAGAGTTTTTATGTCATTGTGAACAGCTTGAGTTACTTTTGTGCAAACCATAAAGTAAGCTGTTTCAGTACTGTCTCCAAAAAGGGATAGAAAATACATTGTTATCCCCGCAGACATCCAAACAACATGTCAGAGTTTATTAGACCAGACGGAGACAACACCAGAGTCAGAGAGAGGGCTTTTTAAGGTTAGAGGTCAGATGGAGGCGTCAAGCTTTTGTTGCTTGCTGCCTCTGTGTCTATCTCTTGCTTGCTCTTTTTTTAATAAACAAAATTCATTAAAAGGGTCTCCTAGAACGTCCTGACAGGTAATTCCTCTGTCTCTTCCTTCCTTTTTGTGATCAGAAGAACCCCGGTGATTCCTAGCATGGGACCCAACACTATGGGGGAATTTCTCTCAGAACCTACCCCTTCAGCTCAATTCCTCCCCGCATTTCCGAGAGCTTTTCATTCGTATCCCCTGGAAACCGCTCTGCATTCTTTAAACTCCCCTTCAAAAAAAAAAAAAAGGAGAGAAAAAAAGGGAAAGGGTAGTGAGAGACAGTAGGGGGAGAGCCCTTACACGTTTGGTTATGCCCTTTGATCATTCGTTTATCTTTAAAACAGATGGTTGACCACTGTGCTGTTTATGTCAACACGCGCTTATTTGAAAGAGCGATTCGCCGTTGGATGATTCTTCTCTTGAAACCGATGAATTGCAAATCATCGGAAATAAAAAAAGCAACCGCTTGTAGGTTAACAAAGCACTTGCCTTCCATAGAGCCTAAGGGCGGGAATCTAAAGCCTCTTTTCATAATACCCATGTCTGCAACCTGCTTCTTTACATAATGTTTCTGTAACGTTATTCCCACATCACAAGAATACAGTGCAGATAATCTACTAATCTGATTATTGTTCAATTATGAAGGCTCACTGGTCTATAAATCCCCACAGATTTAGCGTTCACGTGTACAGTCATCAAAAAATGATCTAATTTTGATAGTGGCAGGCAGTGGGTGAATGGCAGTGGAAAGTGGATTGGGTATTGCATATGAGATGGGGCGTGTAATTCTACCTTAATAAAACTGTGTCTTGGGAGATAGATGATGGGGGTGGAGGCCAGTTATAGAGAGCTCGTATAATCTTTCGATCCATATTTATTTAATAAGACTTGGCTAGAAATTGCCATCAGAAGGTTGTCAGGGGCCATCAGAGAGAAGGGGAGGGAACTTGTTTGATGTTGTGTGAAGTGGTCATTAAATTTTTACTGCTTTTATGAGCCCGCGTTTTTACAAGACCACTGGTCTTGTGGAAGAAGTTACGCCGCTAATTGTTCATCAAAGCTTCTCAATGAAAAGTCAGTTTATGCTATAATAAGGGTGCAATTAATACTCAGTAAGCTCCAAAATATTGGCTTTGGGACTTAATTGCCAGTTGACTGATTACTTATTAAAAACTGCAAAATAGTACGTGGTTTAAGATAGCACCTATTTGAATAATAATCGGTATTACTATGCTGTAGTGATTTAAATATGTTACATATAAACTAACAAATAAATTTGTGACTTGGGTGTCTTCAACCTGTACTTAAATATAGTAATGGAAAATAATGTTAGCCAGAAATATTCATGCCCAATACATTTTCTCAATGTACTTGCCTTAGCAGGTGTGGCAAACCGTGATTTTGCTTTGCATTTTCAGTTCCCCAAAGAACCTTAAAGTGAGAATTTCTCACAGGAACCATGTTTTCTTAGTGTGAAGAACATTTCAATAATATAAAGAACCCTTTCTCGTATCAACTTTGAAGGAACTCTTTGAAGTCTACATCAACTGTTTTCCAAGTGTACGTTTGTCACTAAGGTTAAAATGGCATTGAACTCCAGTATATTGTGTCTTTAGTGTGACAGTAGTTCTTGGAGTGTTTTCACCTCGTGATTGACACAGTAGCCCTGTCAAGGACATACTCTATAACTGATGCTCGGTTGCTATGGTAGAGGTGCAGGCAATTTAAACATCATCACATCCACCGGGGGCGCGCTCCCTTCAGTAAGTGGCTTTGCTAAAGCTGACGCCTGCCAACGCCATCAACGCCAGTGACTCTTAAGCGGTGACAAGGGGTCTTAGAGATGAAAGTTGCGTGAAAAGGAGTGACGGATGGAAGAAGAATTATAGGGGGATAGATTCCTTCGAATGAGTTTTTAAAATGTTGCTTACACAAGAACATGTCGGAATATTACCTAATCAGTCAAATCCTCAGAAGCTGACACCTTCACACTGAAGGGCTGACGAGACTTCCTTCCCCTCGCTCGGGACCCTAGGGAGCACCCAAGGGAGAACTAGACGGAGATCTGTATTTCCAAACTCTGAGATGTGTTAGGTCCTCCTGACAGACGTTGAGAAATTCACGCGACTTATTTAACACGCTCACAGGCATGCTTTTACAGGGATACGCTACCCTCAATTAACAGAGTAAGGCGAAAGCTGCGTGTTTTGCATTTTGTAACAATGTGAGTGTTAAACTGAAGGTGATTTTAATAGGATTTGCTGCAGTTGGGAACCAGAGATTAGCAGCTTTAAAGTGATGAGGGCCCAAGTGAACCACGAGAGGGTTTAATCTGGATGCATTAACAGAAGACGCTTGCGCAAAGATCTGCTGTGAAATATTCGATTGTAGCATGTTTGTGCAAAATTGCACTGGTGTTTGCATTAGCAGGAGCTTTTGTTAATACTTTAAAGTTCTCCACACCTCAGGAAGAGTACTATATTTGATCAAGGAGGCACTCCTGACTAGATTTGGATAGTTGATGGGCTTCTTTCCATTTTATGTAGGATTTGAAACGGACAATAGTGCGCTCAGAGAGTTGAGAGGAGTCTTGGCTCTTGAACGGTGTGATCTGCATTGAGCTCCACTTCAGGTTGCCCTTTTTGGCTGCTGAGATGTTGAAGTACTCTTTAAGTAAGACTCTTAAGGAACAGACGTACGTGGGTGTAAATGGCGACTTGGCTTACTTTCTGTTCACCTGGAAATCAAAGAACATTTGAAGAAATGGTGTGCTAATGTTACCGCCGCAAGATTTCTGATGGTTGATTGGAGCTTTGACTATTTTTGAGGCGAACCTGGCAAAAAAAAAATTGTGCACGTCACTGACAGAAAATAATCAACTCGTCAGATTAGAAGGGTCTCATTCAAAGCTTCGCGTTCACCGTCAGAGCCAGACAAACAAACAATCCGAAGGCTTGATTAAACGACACAAATGATATTGCGCATTTTTTCCACAAGCCTAATCTGGATGGGGTCTTCTTACGGCTGTTAAATATATAATTCCTTCTGTAATCAAATTTCCAGTTGTCATATAATGACAGGTAATCAAGTGTATCCTTTTACATTTTAGATGGTTAGACAGACTTCTCTAACTACATTAAAGCCTGCATTAAAAATGCATGATATTAATGTTTCTATTAAAAAAAATCTCTGCCCTCTCACAAATGATCGAGGACACCCACTGTTTATTTGTTTTTGGTGAGCTATAGATTGTTGCCTGGAGCGTTAAATAATTATGATTAGGGAGGGGTGAGACGTGAAAGAAGGGGGGAAACCAAAAGTAATAGCATCAAGATCAGATAAATTAATTTGTAATGAAATGCACTCATTTTGCATGACAGCTGGCGAGACCTATTCAGAGGCCATTGAGATGGAAGCAGGCCTTGTGACAGCAGACAAAGAGGACTATCATCCACAGCATTTGTGCCCCACTCTCACGAGACACCGGAGTGTGCAACTGACACGTCAACAAAAAGCTTGGAGAAGCGCATTGCTTGGATCAATTGCTGATGACCACAAAGCAGAGGACATGTGCTCTACTTTGAAATGGCCCTCTTGTAGCCCAAGAGGACAAGAGTACTTAAATAATGGCCTTTTGGAGACACGTCACATGTTGCTGAGTTAGTAACAGGGGAAGATTTTTCAGTTGCGGGGGTTAGTACACTTTATCATGCTTCTTAGATTCAAAATCATTGATGATGCTACAGCAAACATTACTCTTGTTGCTCATTCCCAGTGTTATGAACCTTTAATCTTTGGTGGATCTTTCACTCTGGGTAATTTAAGTTGTGCGATACATATCTCCAATAATGAGATGAGATGTGGCTCTT
Source organism: Enteromius viviparus (assembly GCA_032353835.1). Taxonomy (NCBI): domain Eukaryota; kingdom Metazoa; phylum Chordata; class Actinopteri; order Cypriniformes; family Cyprinidae; genus Enteromius; species Enteromius viviparus. The sequence continues at coordinate 6,313,685 of JAUCNO010000548.1, read as the reverse complement.
CACAAGTGAAACAACCCCATAGACTTGTTGAGTATTTCATTGGCATTGAACGCAATTTTGATTGTCAGTTAAATTATAAATAGCCTTAGATTATAAATAGCAACATTGCATAATTGAATAAAAATGAATAAAGGCTGATACATTATAATAAAAATAATAATATTTGTGGTTGATAGAAAATATATAGATTTAAGGAGGGACCCATATTGTGCCTGTTTCTGCCTTAGAGTAACAAATAAATAGTAATTGTAAAAAATACAGTATTATTTTACATATTAAAATGAATATCATATACAATTATATATATATACATTATATATATATATATATATATAGATAGATAGATGTACACACACACATATGCACACACAAATAATATGACTTTATTGTTTGCAGCATAGTTACACTTTTTATATACAAACGTGTGGTGGCATAAAAAGTGTTTACTGTAAATTAAGTTAAAATGTTAAGATATTTAGTTAATTTGATCACATGTTAAAGTGGCCATGTTTATACAATGGATTAAGTGATATTAGACATCTTGAAATGTATTTATGCACAAACAGTACAATATTGTATTACATAGTTTATAATTGAATATACAATCTCATACATTACAATATACAAGTCAATATATTGACACACACGCATATGCATCTCTAACGCTCTTCCGATC
>JAUCNO010000548.1:6286726-6311502 GCA_032353835.1 Enteromius viviparus | reverse complement strand
GTCATGTACAATATCGACACAATATATCATTTTTTATATTTTTAGTATACATTAAATAATTTAATATATGTATATATATATATATATGTATAATATATAAGTATATTTTCTGTGCATTAACATTAAATAAAGTAGCAATCTTTCACCCTTTTGCAGAAACAAGCTTTCATGTAGAATCCAAGCTGTATTTAGAAATTTGGTACTGGTCTTTTCTGACTTGAGCAACTCCCCAGAATACCTTACCTACATATAAACATTGTGACAACTGTCCGCAACACACATAGACCTTGCTCTGGTTTACCTTTCAGCTCCACTTACCCTTATTAATATTGAAAGTGAGCTTTTTTCAGTATTAGACCTCTTTGTGTAGTGAGTTTCAGAGTCTTCCTTTCAAGACGCATTTGTTCTGCCATGTATCTTGAACAGCCTATCTTCTTTAATAACAGACTTAATACAAAAATAAATAAACAAAAGGTTGGTTTTCTAATTTAATCACTACTATCTTTACCCTGTTGTGCCTCATCCTTATTCTGTCAGCGTCGAAGGCCTTCCTGTGTCCTATCCGCTTACCTAAACGAGTAGATGCGTCACCATTTAGCTGCTTTGACGAGGTGGCCCTTCCTGGCCCATGCCCAGAAGAAAGGCCTTTCTCCTCAGTTCAGCATCAAACTGTAACCTTTCTCAAGTTTAATTACCTTAAGTAAGTTCGGTGTGGGCCGCTGTGCTGTCTCCCCGGCTCATCCTTCCGCTGGCGTTGATGTGAAGTCCGCATGTGTGCAGAGTCTCCCGCTGTCTGCTGCCACACGCTGCACACTATGGAGCACTGATGACCCAAGCCCTCGCTCTCTCGGTCTCTGATACACACGCAAACACACACCCATGATAGCACAGTCAATTGTGTACGTGTTATCTTTGTACATTATTTGGGGGAAAAAATAGATATAAAAAAAAAGTGATCATATTCCACCTCAACCCCCAAAAATGCATCATTATTCATTATTTGTATTTTTAGATCCAGGACCTTTTAAGTGCTTAAAATTGCTTATTCATTTGTCTTTAATGTCCATAGTTAAATGGGTACAATTAAATGATAAATAAGTCAAAGACAAAAATCTATGCTCTCAAATATGGTAAAACTTGGAACAGTGCATGTAAAGAGTGCTACAGTTTTATTGGTTGCTGAAAGTATGTGTAAACTATTTATTAACAACAATAACTGACTTGTGTGTGTTACACTGTTTCTTGCAACTGTGATTAACATGTAATTCATGTAATACATTTATGCTGCTTTTTGGAAGGGGTACATTTTAATACTTTTTTCCCATTCAGTGTAAACATCATATTTCATCAGAGGTCTCAAGTCCTATGTGTAAAAGAAGTAATGAAACATTTTGCATATACAGATTGCATATTAAAGAATAACAAGCCATGAAATTATATAGAATAGTGTCCACAGGTTGCCAATTAACATGAATGACTCCATATATACACAGTCTACACTGACCTCTGAGCCATCCAATTACATTGATTCTTTTTTCAGTCGAGGCACTTCTTAATCTGTCCTCCATTTTAATAGATCCTCCTCCAACTGCCTTTTTCTTACAATGAATCAAATTTTTCTCAGAGAAAACCAAAATGGAGTAACTGCATATACTGCCAATCACCCGCAATCAGTCTTTTTTTTTCCTGCTGCTCTCGTTTCCTCATCGCTTGATGTGTGGAGATTAGGACCCTCTCCGCAGGGAGCCGTGCGGCACTCAGGAGAAATGAGGGTCTGCTAGGAAGTTTTACCTCTCCTGTTTGGAAACTTCTCCATTTGGGTTCCCTCAGCTTTCTCAGCATCCTCTTAAACACAGCTGAGTGGAGTCAACGCTCTGCTGATACACCAATACAGCTGTGGGATGTACTGAACTCCATAATCAGCCAAATGCAACATGCAAGGTGAGACGTCTATACTGATGTGAAAGATTTCAGTGTTGGTCCTGGACCATGATTATTCTTTCCTCACATTCATTTATCATTCCTCTATTGCATTTAGCAGCCGTATATACCTCTGCTTCACAAGTTCGCGCTTTCTCATTAATAGAATGGATAATAGCAAATTTGGCGGGCTGTCCGGGGAGCGAGCCGGGAGAACGGCGGACTCCGAACCCTAGGCAAGAGCAAGGGCTCGGCGTCCGGCTCGATCTCCGTCTGCCCCTCCAGAGGAAGTCGTGGAGCTGGGGAAGAAGGAGATGGGAGGGGTGCACAAAAGGCGGGAAAAAAGGTTATTTATAGTGGGTAGAAAGGATTTGATTGGGTAATCGTAACAAAAAAATTGATTAGATGATGCTACACCAGCTGCGATTAATTCATCCAGCACTCCTCCCAAACTTTGTTATTATCAAAACTTTGTAAACTGCATACTTCCCAGCTCGAGTCAATAAAGTTAGATCTGCCTACATGACGGTTTTTCAGTTTTCAAGCAGCCATGTTTCATGTTCTTGATTTAGAAATTTTTTTCAAAGTTTTTTTTTTTTTTTTAAGATTTAAACAATGTTCTAATCAAACCCAAATCCATTAACACTTTTTAAGGGAAAATGAGCTAATCTCCCAATTCAGATAAAGAAAGTGTGACAGTACGCAGGCTACTTTACCAGCTGCCATTAAAGCGACATATAGTTTAATGGATCTGATTCACCATTAGCATGATATTTTCTTCAACGAGTGCGACAAAAAAAGGACCTTTCAGCATCATTTCCTTTTGCATACCAAAAGTCATTCAAACGGGGGACCTTTAACCAGGAGCAACGTGCTATTCATGCTATTTTAATTACAATGTTAAACCATTATTTGTTTCAACACCTGGTTAAACCATTCAGGCTTGTTTAAATCCCCCTTTTTATCCCAGGTGTGTTGGAAAGGCTCAAAGGGGTGAATAGGTCTGCCACAACAGGGACATAATCAAGTCGGCTGAGCTGGCTGTTGAATGAGCTTCTGGGACGAGTTCGGATGCTACACACTCTAGTTCTCAGAGAAAGAGTGCAAGGTGGATTATGCTTGAAAAGAGGATTTAGTCAAGGATGTACCCTCAACGTTTTTTTTTTCTTCTTCTTCTTCTTCCATCTTTCTCCTTTTCGTAGTGGTAAGCGTCATGAATAGCTCCTTTTCTACTAGAGAGCAGTATTAGGAAACTCAATTGCTAGCTTAAAAGCTGTAGCCTTTGTTGTGCATTTCTCTGCATATATTTGTGTTGCAGTTTGGCTGATTGAAACCAAGAGGCCATGCTGTTTCGACACTGTGGATGGCCCTGCTTTTAGAAAACCTCTTCAAATAGGGGTTTCGCATCTTCTAAGCTTCTTTTCTTTTCCGTACTATCAGCTTCTTTGAAGTTGGGTTTGTACTTTGGCGATCCAGCTTTGTCTCGTATGATGTTATTAGCAGCACTATAGCGGAGAACTTGACCCCTGTGGAGTTGTAGTCAGGGCAGGACCAAACCTACCTGGCTTAGGTGCTTGTTTCAGGAGGTTCTCGTCTTAATTAGACAGGAGAATAGGACAAAGTCGTGTTATTCAAAACAGAAACACACCGAGAAAACACATTAGCGGCCTTGACGTATCTATTCACGCTAAGCTTTCATTTCTAAGTCAGGAGCCCTTTGTACGCCTCGCAAGCCTCTTCTTTTACAACATAGACAAGGCCTACGCACAGTTCCTCTTAACGAATTAATGTCTGCTAATAACCCTTCAACAGCCTCTCGTAAATGGATTAAGCTCTTCTTTGCACTTTTTGAGCAAAATTTAATTAAGATTTAGATTGGGTTTTAGCATGTCTGGGCAGATCCACGCTGCATTTACGATGGTCTTCAATTTAGGACCAAAATAAGTTAAGCTGCTTCTGCAATAATTACCCCATCTACTTTTAAATGATTCCTAATTATGCTTCATCCCCATGTAATTTAATAAGCATCTTCAGGCAGCTCATGCTAGAAAATTCTATTTACATTTTAAAGGTCAGATGTTGTTTACTTTTGCTTTGAATAAGAGTTGCAATGTTGCACTAATACCCGCCAAAGCCAGCGCAACAATTTAGCACTTATGAAGAAAAACAGACCTATTGAAGAACAACTACATCGTCTTAATGCCGACATTATCTGTTAAACATGTCCATGTAATGTGGTCTGTAATAAAAATGCTGCTCACTCTTATATGTTATTATGAAGCCAGCCAGGACACTGACCACTTCCAACAGGAAGGAGACATCCAACTGAGCGTTCTCCAAAGACAGCAGCAGAATTAAGAAATGAAACGTTTTTGCGTAGCACGATTTTAGAACAAATAATGTTTCTGGAAGATTTATGAGGTGGTGGAATTGTTGCAGCTTTCTTCTCCTGCGCTTCATTTCATTACCGCCTCTGAGAGCTAGTCTCCAAGAAGCTGACGAGACAATTGGAGGTGTCATCGTAATTATTTTGGAGGGCACATCGCAGAGCCTTTCATGCATTTGGATTTCCTACGCAGCTCTTGAACCAGTGGTACGTAGTAAATGGGTTAAATCAGCGGGATTGATACAATATTTCCCTCACCTGGTGATGTTATTCAACCTCTGCCATCTTTAAAGTGAATCACAGACCTGCAGGGTTGCATTTGGATTAAATATAGTACCACGCTATGAAATATAAATCAAATAAAGTGGGAAGAATTGGATGTGTTGGTGCACGAACGCTGGTGAACCAGTCCCTGTAAAGGTCACAAAGCACTCTGTCATCTGTAGCTAGTGTGGTTTCCCACTTTTCAAAACCTGCTTACCACTGTTGTTGAAAGCCAGCCAAGATACACAACGCAGTGTGCAATGGAGAAAGCGATCCCTCTATCTACTCCAGAGATCAAAGGGGGAGAGTTCCTGATGATCAGTTCCACACCGAACGGCCCAAAGAAAACAGAGATTTAAAGACTATCAAACCAAAAGCTGGAAGAAAGGAGGAAATGAAGTGGTTTCGATGTGGAGGCCTGCCCACAGCGTGCCTGGTCCTCCCTGCTCTGGAAATAAGCTTTGCAAAATGCATTCTGGGAAAATTGCCCGCTGCTGCCGCCATGCTTTCTATTTACCGGGCCCTAGCCACATTGAGGGACCCCTGCTGATAGCACTTTCCCAAATCTGTCCTGATGCTTCTGGTCTGTCGCTGCGTGCCCCAGGGCCTACGGTCCCTGGACACGCAGTGATCCCTCATTTGGGCTCAAAGCCAACTGAACCATGGAGACCTCTCGCCCCGACACTATCACACTGGCTAAAGCGGAACCCAGATTGACAGATCGCAGACCGTGGATGCCCTGGCCACCAGTCAGCCAGGATCAGTCTCTACTGGTTGTAACATACTGCTGGCATGAATAGGGCGAGCCCCAAATTGCCGTGTTTTGGCAGCGTGAGCCAAAACAAGAGGACAATATCTGATCAGTCTTTTATTTCAGTCTTTTAATCCCGGCGGCCTTTGTTTGGCCTATAGCGTTAAAGATTAGCCTTGATCATTGGGATGGTTATTTATTTCCCAAAGGGCATATTTATTAAGTAGTCTATTTTAAGGGTTTCTAAAAATCAGCAACAGCCAATAAAAATTTATGACTTGTTGGCCACAAAAGTGATTCTGCAGTTATGTACCGCTTCAGGTAATGGTTCGTAAGGATGACTTTATTGACCTATTTTGCAATGGAAACTGTTTTTCACATCATGCAAATGAAATTCATAGCAGCGGCTGTCATTTGCCAGGCCATAATGCAATTTGAACTTGTTTCTTATAAGAAGGAAATTGATTTTATCCTCTACTGGAGCTCTGTGAGCGCAGGGAGAGGGTGACCGAGAAAGGGGTCCCATAGCTCCCATTAATGTACACTGGGGAGTCCTAAGTGTCACCCATGAAATCAAGATGTTAGGGTGTGAAAAAAAGGGGAGGAACCGAAAGTAATTGCCATTATTGTTAAGTTCTCATCGTCCGCCCTGCAACTTAAGGCAGCTTTTTGACTTTAAGTGACAAACAGGGAACCACCATACATATGGGCCTCCCTGCAAATGTTCTGAAACTGCTGGGCGTTACTGAGTTTGACATTGATTTGGGGTTTAGTTCAAGATGCTGTCATTGGTCTAGAACCATAGTGACCACAGGTAAAACAATTGATGGCTCTTCACTATAATGGTTAGATCCATTTAATTTTGTTCATTTTCAATTTTATTGCAACAGTAGAAACTAAATATAGGTGTACACTTTATTTTGATACATTTTAGACATTCCAATTAAAAGTATCTGCAACCACATACCAACTAACTCTTGTTGGAGTATTAGTAGACAGTTAGGTTAGGGTTAGTAGTACAAATTGAAATGTACTTATTAAGTTAAGTTTTTTTATTGTTATAAGTTGCTTAGTAGAATGTCTATTGGATGACAAAATAAGGTGCTAAATATTAAGTAGAATGTCTACTAATCTTTTAATAACTGGTAGTTAACATATTGTTGCTTATAATTGGTAGAATGTCTAAAGTGAAGTATCAGAGTAAAGTGTTTCTTTAACACTTAGAGGAGAATAACAACACTGTACTACAAACCAGTATGTTCATAATTGCAATAAAACAGTAAAATAACATGATAAAGCACACCGATTTTTAGCAAACTAACTGTTTTGTTTAGCTAAAAATAGCTGGACACGGTTAAGACCAGAAACTAGAGCCATAAAATCTACAAATGACCCATTTTTTACGTCAGGAAAAAGGTGGATGGTGTGCACATCCATAATAAAATGTCCCTCGCATGGCTCTGGGAGGTGAATAAAAGGGGGTGTTTATTATAGATACATGCCAGTTATTTATCTGTGTTTTGGACTGGTAAAGAGAAACAACCAGCCACTGCAGTGATGATGCTTGGAATAGCCAAGACCATTTTTAACATAACTCAGATTTTATTTGTCTTACACACCTAGGATGGTTTGAGAGTAAGAAAAACACAGGCCTATTTTCATTTTTGGGTGAACTGACCCTTTAGCTCCTCCCTTACAATCATTAGTTAGTTTGCTGTCAGTATGATACTTTCCGTTTCAGATGAAAATATTTTTTAACAAGCTTTTTTTTATTTTTATTTTTTTATCATAAGACCTTAGTAATCTTGCATTTTTACATCTAACGTTTTATTACAGGGTCTCAATTTCCTGAGATACCAAAGTCTCTGAAAGAAAACAAAACAAAAAAAAAACCCTGAGATTTAAAAAAATAAGCAACCCACTCAATTCAATTCAAATGAGCTTTACAGGCATGACTTGCACAGTATGGCCAAAACGTTGTATATTATATGAATAATGAACAAATGATTATATAATACAACCTCTATATATGACTCACTCTATAATCCTAACAAAGGTATGAGAAATGAATGAGTGAATGAATCCCAACTTATCTCTTAAACCATGAAAAAGCAACCTGATCAAGAACATTTCCACTGAGCCAACAATACACATTTTGTTTGTATCAGAAGCTACAGTGGATCCAGCCTATACTCGGTTTATCCTGTACTCAGTCAGTCCCAGTGAAGTCCCATCAGCTCTAGCAGACGAGAGGTCCTGGTGTGATGGAGACAGAAGCTTCGCCGTCTACAGTGGCTGGTCCTGTCTAGGATTCCTCATCAGCCCGTGTCACTGCATCCCAGTGGGAGAGGGGACTTACACCCAGGGCAAATCTGTAAACACCAATTTAATCTGCATGGAGAAAGTTACTGTCATCAGCAGTGACAGCAAAAGCCTCTGGGCCACACTGCCGCACAAAGAGTCACTCCCCCCCAATATTGCTGTCAAATCCCGACATTAAGCTATTATGGCCATCAAGGAAGCTGCCATTGAGAGGCTTGTCTCTATCCAGCGTTGTCAGTGCGGCTTCCAGAGCGGCCAGTGCACGCATGCATGTGATTAAGATGGGCCTGGTAATTTAATGCTCTCCATTAATTGCCGTCACATTGTTTTATGACCTCCAGCATGAGCTGATTGGTGAATCCTAAAATAGCTGAACCTGCATACGTAGCGTCTTTTGATATGCTATGTAATTAATTAATTTGAAATGTTCATAATCTCCCATTTTTGATTATCAATCAATGAGTTCCTAACCTCTGACTTTTAAAACGCTAATCTTTTTAATTAATTAATTATTTCAGGAGCTATTATAAAGGTATTTGTCATTATTCTGTCCTATTGAGTATAAGTGACATTAAAATAGATTATTATACAAATGCAAATGAAAGCTATTAAATGACTACGCTGAGTAAATATATGGAATTAATCACAATCCCAAATATATTATCTTTTATATAATGATTATTCTTTACCCTGTGTTTGTCCAGACAAGGTTGTTACAGCTGGGCTGTTTGAAAAAGAGAGTGTGTGTGTGAGGCTACTGAAGATTGTTTTTGCAGATGCTTTTTTTCCCTTTGGTTGACTTCAAAAAGGAATGGAATTTTGACTCGCATTTGGCAGTGTGAGCGAATCAATGAGAATCAGCTGAACATAATATTTTACTTCCAAAAAAGTGGAACGTTTTCCATCTTGTCTCGTTCCGTAGAACAAAGGGAGGTCATGCAGAAGGGGCAGTTAACCTTTGACCTCCAGAGTGTGATTAGGCTTATAATAGCAGGTCTAGATTCTCAGTCCATCCGCTCTGATCCCACGCGCGCCACCTGTTTAAAGCTGAATGTCTCATGGACAGTCGCTGGGAACAGTTGAGGAACTTCAGGGACAAAAACATGTCCCATGGGAGCCACTGTTTGAAATCTGACTCCTCTTGTATCACTTCCAGTAATATGTGTCTCTGATGCTGTAGTGCTTTTCCCAAATACATATCTATGAACAATTTTCATAAATGTATGATGTTTATTGACATTCTTTATAACTTACTTATTCTTGTAGTTAGGTTATCTCATTCATCAAACTAAGAACTTAACATACACTATTGTTTGAAAACTTCATGCTTTCATTTTTTTTTTCTTTTAGAAAGTTTTTTTTTTTTTTTTTCACACAAATATATTAAAGAACACGATTGTTTTCCACACTGGCAATAAGAAACATTTTAAATCAGCATATTGGGGTAATTTCTGAAGGATCATGTGAGACCCAAGACACTGAAGTAATGATGCTGAAAATTCAGCTTTGCATCACAGGAATAAATTACATTTTAAAATATATTTAGAAAGAAAACTGTCATTTAAATTTTAATAATATTTTACAGTATCATTGCATTTTGATAAATAAAGACAGGGTTTTGAACATAAGAGATTTATTTTAAATGCATTTAAGTATCTTACGACCCCAAAACGTTGAATGGTAGTGTATCTACTTTCACAAATTTGCATTGAAATACATTATAATTTACTACATGGTGGGGGACATCTTACCCTATTATATTACCATCTTAGTTCCTGCAATAAAAACATTTAATAATCAGAGGCAGACAAGCTTAAAAAAGTGGACAAAAAGCACTTGACCCAGTGCTATATTAACGATATATCTATATTGATCTACACCATAACTCTCAAGTATATTCTGTGTGAAATTTCACATCTTTATGACAATAAAACCATATGCCATTAGATCACATGCAAGCGTATTCTTCTTAATGGACACTGACTGGCCTGCTTCAGAAACAGGATTATTGAGTGAAAATAATGTCTAATGTTTCTCCATAGTCCATCAGAGTGTTCATCAAATATGAGGCTCACACAATCAGAGCATAACAAATATAAAAAATCAGCTATGTAAATGATGTTGATTAATCAAGAAGAACGTAGCCGACAAAAGAGAGAGACCACGTGTACGAAATGTAAATGCCAGTGGCTAAGCCGTGCATTTGCATGTATTAAACTTTAGCTTGCAAGTTGGTTGTGCATGGATTATACTGATTACTGGTGTTTCTTTATCAAGAATGGCTACTTCATCCGAAGAATGTTTTATTAAACTAAATGTGCTATTTGTAAAACTCATAATCTGGAGTGGTATTTGCTCATAACAACTGCAAATTAAATGTAAATGCTATGTGGAGCAGTATTTTTTTTTTCTTCCCGTCATCGTCAGAGCAAATCAGTTCAGCACAAACATTAATTTATCAAAAGGCAATCAAAGAATTAAAGAAACACACATATTGTACTGTATTATCCCATTATTGATTTGATACTTGTAATGATGGTAATGCTTGTTTTATGATATTAAGGGGCTGTGAAATTATGTGCTTTCTCGAAATACCAATATCATAACACCCACTGGTGCTCTTTGCATAAACTCCATTCAGCTTCCTGAAACCAGAAAAAAGGAGAGAAGGGTGAAGAGACGTCGAGAAAAAAAAGCAAAAGCGAGGTTAGTGTAAATGGAGCAATGCACTTTCAAAGCCATATCTGGATATTAATTTCATGCCACAAACAGTGGTCTCCATGCGCATCGTTGTTAGAGCTGTGGCCCCCGGCGACGGATTGATCCACTTCACCGGCTCAGCGGGGGTGCTGGAGATCTGGAGGGTATCAGCAGGGCTCCAAATCAATAAGGTTAATAGATGTGGGGGCCACGCAGTCAGAGGTGAGCAGCCTGGCATTTTCTGTGCCAATGAAGAAAATTCCTGATGACGAGATGTCACATTCGGGGCCTGCATTAATGTCAGTTTGATTACCTTCACCTCCTGTGTCAGTTAGTGTGTTAGCCAAAGGTCCGTGGTCTGACCATTAACTGAAATTATTTTTACCACAGGCCACTTCCACATGCACCCCCCCTTATCCTGGCTTCGGGACTTGACTTTGCCGTCACTTCTTGTGGCCGGCCGCTACAAATTGCCCAGCCATTTTCTCCTCCCCTTTATGGGACTGATTTCTGTGCTACCAACAGTTTCATAATCACTTGGTGCGTAATTTGCTCTAATTTAGAATTTGCGCTGGAGTATTTGCTCCTTTAAAACATGTGTCTTTATAGAAGCTCTAACATCCGATTTCTGAGAGGACGTAATTGCCTCTCACTGAACGGAGGAAGAGGAGGAAGAAAAGGATAAAGGGGGAAAAAAAATAACAATTGTGCCAGAACTGTGAAAAGACCATAAGAAAGGGTCGGTCGCAATTTACCCAGACAAATGAAACAATGGTTTGTTTCTTTCAGGGGTCATTTTAATTCTGCCTTTTACTCAAAATGTAATTACTAAATAAAGATTTTTGAGATGATGAAAAGGAAAAATGTAGTTTAAAACTCACAAACTAAGCTCCTAGGAATGTCATATTTTGCATTTTGAAAAACATTTAGGGCAAAAAAAAAAAATAATTTTAATCTAAAATGTCAAGAAAGTGCACCAAGATCTTACAAATGTATACTTTGCAGTCAGTGTTTTTTCGAAAACGTTCAAACCAGTTTCAACTAATATTCGTATAATGTCCAGGAAACGTATAACACTTGAATATACACGTACAATTTAAAACATACAAACAAAGAGAAACATACATAAATAAATAAATAAACAATCACTAGTCGAAAGTACTGTTAAAACAAATCATGTTTATGTCAGTCAATAAATATTATAAAGTTTCCTTCACCTAACCTTTCGAAATTACCTGCGATTATTTTCAAAAGCTGACTAAATTTAGCACATCATCAAGAAAATCTACAAGATAGTGTATTTAAATACATTGAAATTAATTAAATAATTTCTTTTAAAAAATTATTAAATTATAAAAAAAAAAAATATATATATAGAGATTTTTTTATTTTTATTAATTTATTTATTTATTTATTTTTTGGGCCAATTTTAACTTACATTTACATTTAGTTATTTTGCAGACGCTTTTATCGCTTCCATTTTAAAGAGGCGCACAGATATGACAATTACTTGTTATATGTCTACTGTTTTGTTAGCTAGCTAGCTTAGTTAATTATATATATATATATATATATATATATATATATATATATATATACACACACACGCACACACTTTATTTCCTTATTATTATTATTGTTGTTATTATTATTCCTTATTATTTAACACCTTATTAACAGTTTTACAATGTAGACTTTTTCTTTTTTACTTTAAGTCAGACTTAAGACATCTTTCAAAGCACAGAATCTAAACCTAGACATTACTCAGCCATGTTCTAGTCAAAGCTAACGAGCTCACAGTATGGATAACAAGCACTGGCCTGCAATTAGAGGCTAGCCACCACAGACTTCACAACTCAGGAAGTTTGCAGTCATCCCACTCACATTGTGGCATACACAATCCCATTAGCATTTTTGAATGGGGCCTTTTCATATGTTTCGATGCACAAAGTCTCGGCCCTTGAATGGTGAAATGCAAATGGGGTGCTTGCTGGTCTATTATGTGAGTATCCCAGCCTCTCTACCTGCCTAATGTCTATACAGGGGCCCATTGTGTCGGTCCGGAGGAGGTAACCTGCCTCCACCACACCTTTTATTATGAAAGCACCTGCAGCATGTCTGGTGATTACTGCTAGGTGAGATGGAAGAAACTGGTTTAGATCCTGCTGGCTGTTTCAAACTCTCAGATCCACGCCCCTCGTGTCAAATTTAGATGCTCCAAACAAAAGGAAAGTACTGAAAAATATTAAAGCACATGACAAGCTTCGTTTGCATTTGCAGCTTAGCGACTTCATCCTAACAGAAGCTTTGTGGAGGAGAGTTTGGTCATTGTTATTCACAACCCTCCCCTTGCCTAAACTGGATGAGATTAAGATGAATCCTAATAGAGAGCATTCACAAGGATCTGACAGTTTCATCGGCCGTTCAGATTTAAAGAATAATCATCTCTTTGGGTTATTTAGATATCATGCATTACAATCCACTTCTTGAACCTTCACTGCCACTTCACTGGCTTCTCAGCTCTATATAAAGCCATTCTTCAGGAATATTTAGTGTTTTATATATGGCATTACATTTGAGTGTCTTCTCATGACATTAAAGTGAATGTCAAATATTATTCATTAATCAAAGGCTGTTTGAAGTGGAGTGGAAAGCTGTTGTGACTCTATAACTCAGCACCAGAAAAAAAGATGGGTTTTGAAATGAACTTTCTTCATTTTGTAGATGAAACATATGATGCGAAAAAAAAGATAACTAGGTATAATTCATATAATTCATGTTTCATTAAAGTAAAAAAAATAAAAAGTGTAAAAAAAATAAAATCACAAACTATAAACAAAATAGAAACATTAATTCACATTGTTATATTTTACCTCAAGCAGAAAACGAATAAAAATTAAATTGCAAAGAAGAATTATATTTCATTTATTTATTTTCCCATTTATGTAAATGTTGATTTTTTTTATTATTTAAAATTCCAGTTTATTAAAGTGATATTTTAGTATCTTGAGTTTTTATTTATTTTATTTATTTCCATTTCCAATGCTAAATGTGTACAGTATACATTTATTTATTTACTGAATGTGCACAGAGTAAATCGAAGAAAAAGGAAGTAAAAATATAGTTATTAAGTAATGTTTGTTTTGCACTTCACAAATATTGTTGAGCATTGACTGGAACTTGCATTATTCATTCATTTATTCTTTCTTTTCAGCATTTATTTCAAGTTTTTAGTAGTATTTTAGCAGACACTAGAGTCCCATGGTTAATGCCTGTGAGGGACAGTCTTGTCAATTAAACATTTATTAGTTTTTTGAAGGCCCCCTTTACAAGGTAGCATTCTCTGTGTTGTTCTGTGTTAAGTTTATTAGCTGCTCTGTGTCTGTTTTTGCTGTTGGTTTGTTTAGTCTTTGTGAGGGACTGAAAACTCTTCAGCCCCGGTGACCAGCAGCAGGTGAGGGCAGCAAACCTCTTTGAAGTCCCGGCTCCTTATTGATCGTGTGCATATTCTAAAAATCAAAGAGGGCTTCAAAGGCATATCTAAACTCTAAAAGACCCCTGCGCGCCCAAAACAGGCCGAGCAGTGACAGCATGAACAAGCAAAGCAGGTGGTATTTGAGGAGGTCCAACCCCCCCTCAACAGTACCTCGGCCCCACAGGACTGTCCCACCACAGCGGCCATGGCTCCCTCATTACGCTGCTAATGTCAGTAATGGCCATTTGTGACAAGAACAAATCCTCTCCGAGGAAGGTTTGATATTATCGTGGCCAGACTAGCCGCTAGCTATGGGCATGTATTGATGTGTTTCTGCTGGGCAGTGCATTAGTTAGCAAGTCAACTGTATGTGATTGGAATGAAACTCTGGGAGTAGCTAACAAGTCTTGCATTACTAAAAGGCTTTTTATTCATTATTTGAAGGCTATAGCAGAGATTTTTACAGTATGACGGTATAAATGTGTCAGTCAGTAGAGTGGTAGTTTGGTAGAATAAACATTTTATACCAGTGTTAATGGACATGAAATATGTTTCCATGTGAAAGTGACAAGAGTAATAACATTTTTAAGTTAAGTTTGCTATATAGCAACAAATATCACTTAAGAAATAGGTTATTAAGCAGTTATTTTGGTTTAATTTAAGATACAAACACAGTCTCACGGCCAATTTGTACATATTTTACGAGGTGGCTAACTAATGCTAATTTGTACTATTGTACATCACTCGGACGATTTTGAATGATTTTTCATGTGACCGGTAGATTTAGGGGCGGGGTTAGGTGTAGGTCATTCATACAAATTCATACGAATTAGCAACTCATAAAATATGTACAATTTAGCAAAATTTTTTTATAAATTAGTCTCCTTGTAAAATACTGTATGTAAGATTTGCTATGAGATTGGGCTGGAGATACCATGTATTAATATTTTTTTTAAATCAGTAATTCATATTTAATGTACTGTATATACTTTATATTTAGATACTTTGTATTTTCCATTAGTTAAATATTATTTCAGTGTGTTTTTTTCTTTTTTTTTTTCTTTCTTTCTTTCTTTTTTTTAGTTTATTTAATTTTATTAGTTTATTCATATTAATTGCTGGTTAGTTATTTTATAATAGCAAGTAAATCTAAATTAAAATGAGAGAATACCTCAGCAGCTTAGATTTAATGTAAAACTATAACTTTGGTATGAATGAATAAAAACATAAATAAATGCTTTTTGTAAATATTATTTACTCATGCTATTTCAAACCTATTTTCTTTCTTCTGTGGAACACAAAAGAAGATATTTTTCATTGTTATATTTCAGTTTTTTTTCATGTTCCAATTTATTATTGTTTTTTTTTTTTCTGGATGTCATTGCATGAACAAAAAACAACATTTTAAATGCATAAATGAATAAAAAAATAAACATAAAAAAAAAATAAATAAATTAAAAAAAAATACATATATACACTGCTCAAAAAAATTAAAGGAACACTAAAATAACACATCCTAGAAATAAATATTCATATTAAATACCTTGTTCTTCATAGTTGAATGTACTGACAACAAAATCATACAAAAATATCAATGGAAATCAATTTATTAAACGATGGAGGTCTGGATTTGGAGTCACACTTGTCACGTGCTCCTGTTGAGGTGGCGGATGATCTCCTTCTAGACCTGACTAAAGCATCCGCCAACTACTGGGCAGTCTGTGATGCAACATGGACTTGGTGGATAGAGCGAGAGATGACGTCCCAGATGTGTGCTATTAGATTTGAGGTTTGGCGGCCATAGCATCAATGCCTTCGTCTTGCAGGAACTGCTGACACAGTTCAGCCACATGAGGTCTAGCATTGTCTTGCATTAAGAGGAACCCAAGCATCTGTCTTCTGGTAGCGCCTCTATGCTCTGGACACTACGCTCACAGACACAGCAAATCTTCTTGCCACACAGCTCGCATTGATGTGCCATCCTGGATGAGTTGCACTACCTGAGCCACTTGTGTGGGTTGTTGACTCTGTTTCATGCTACGTACCACTAGAGGGAAAGCCAGAAAGCACAGGAACTGAGAGATGGTCCGTGTTTACCACCTGCAGAAGCACTCCTTTATTGGTGGTGTCTTGCTAATTGTCTATAATTTCCACATGTTGTCTACTCCATTTGCACAACAGCATATGAAAACATTGATTGTCAATCAGTGTTGCTTCCTAAGTGGACAGTTTGATTTCACAGAAGTGAGACTCACTTTAAGTGACATTGTGTTGTTTAAGTGTTCCCTTTATTTTTTTGAGCAGTACATATTGTGAATCTGTAAATAGTCATTTTCAGACATATTTTATATGTGACTTTTTCAGTCGTGGTATGACATTATTACCTATTTGATATCATGACATAAGATTTCGATTATTCTGCTCACCCTTCTGGAGTTGGCAGGTGAAAGTGGATTGATCAGCAGGACACATAGGTCTGTGGCTCTGTGTCACGGCTGAATGAACCTCCTCGCGTGAGTCTCTGAATTACACTGCTTCCTGATTTAACTCATTCTCTGCAGTGTCCACGCTTCTGTCAGCTTCCTTACCTCTTCACACACCATCTAAACCTTTGTGAAGTGACTATTGCAAGCACTCCTTTAACTGTGTTAAAAAACCAGGATCTCTATTTTGCTTATTTGTATTACTTTATTGTTATATATATTTTTTTTTTCTTTTACATTTGCTACATATTTGGCCATATTCAATCTCTAAGCAATTTAAGATGTATTCTGCTTCTGAAGAACATTTAAATGTCCAGATTTGTGTTTCATTCAATTTTGTGTCTAATCTTGTTCGTAGGAAGAAGCTTTGTTTTGGTTTGCATTTTTATTCAATCGGGATGCAAGAGGTTTAGAGATTTTGTCAGACATAAACCTCTTGAAGTGAAATGAACATGCTAATGCAAAAAGATTTCACTTAAGTTCTAACACATATGGTGTGGAAGCTAAATGTACTGTAATTGCATGCCATATTTACCATCTCCTAAAACAGCAGGTGTGTGTATATATATATTATATATTCCATGCCTCATGCTCACATTGTTGATTTAAATCCATTAAAGAGATTTTCTAATGGGCCTCTTTCAATTCCGGTTTTGTTGAATGTAACTTGTAACTCTGCAGCAAGTGTCATCTCCCCTTAAAATGCATGTAAGCAAACAAACAGACACTGAATGAAGTATGTTCCATAGGACTTAGCACTGGATAAATGAGCGAGAGCGTTAAAACCGCTAACTTCTTTAAAACTCCTAAATCCTAAATAACCTCCTTTAGGGAGAGAGGGAACACACAAGAATGGCCCAGCCGGCCTTTTCTTTAGATGCCACACAATGCAAACAATGAACTTACTGACCCCCGAAATCCTCTTTCGTAACATTTAAGGGTACTGCTGGCCATGTTTTATTGACTGTTTTAGTTGTATGTGGATTTTTGAGCTATTCAAATTGACACTTCTTAAAGAAAATGCTTAATACTGTGTGCTCTCATCTTGAAAAGTGAAGAACAGTGAAAAAGAGACATGAGCTTTGTTTTGTAAAACGAAAAAAAGAAGCTTATGTTAAGTGTTTTTTTTTTTATTTTGCGTTGAAATTTTGCTACAGTACTCATCTCTGTAAAACAAAAATCATATTAATAAAATTTAAATGTATTTAATATAATTACGACATAATGAAAATATAATAAGAATATGATAAAAAATAAAATTGATAATAATGGTGTGAATTTTATATTATTTTATATTTAATTTAATTTAACTGGGAACACTTATCAAAAAGTTTCCACATAAACTAACATAAAAAAGTCTCTCTCTTTATATATATATATATATATATATATATATAATTTTTTTTAAGATATGCAGTTTTACATAATATACTAGTATCTTTTTTAGAACTAACTTTTTACGTGTTTTGTCTGTATACGCTATTTTGAATATATTCGCTAACATATGTGTGCTTTACGTGCATAACCAACATGTGTAGTTCTGTGGTGAGCAACTGGCCTAAAATAGAAGTGTTTAAAGAACATTTAACCATTTGAAGTCAGACATTAGAAGGATGCAGTCTGAGGTTTCATGTTTACATTTCATGCTGTGAAACTTGTCGAAGAAGAGAGTACAAACCATGGGCGAAGAGAGGGCGCTTAGCAGGGGTTGACCAATCACAGCACATCATCTGCTTTGCTGTTTGTGGTCCATGACATGTAATTATAACCTAAACATTAGAAGTGCTTGAAAAGGCCAAAGAACATATATGTCTGTTGTGGCCTCTTGATAGAAACCTTCACAAGTGTGGTATCTAAATTGGCCTATTCAAGAAAAATGCCTTAAATGAGCTGTGAATGTTAAATCTGCGTCCCGTAAAAAAAGTAGGTGTTTTTTTACAGACCTCAGTCACAATGCCTTGCAAAAGGACAATTGGCACATTTAGGAACTGTGTGAAAAAGTCCTGTGTCTGCAGAACTATGGCAGACTGGAGAATATGAATAGGCTTTTTACAGGTCAAAGCTTCCATTCAACCCACTGACATTGTTATTATCTGACGGTCATGGATGTGGCTAATTAATATTCCCATCATACCCCATAGGGCAAATTAGTCAAAAATATGCTCCAGACAGTGTTTTCAGTCTTGCTCACAAATTTTCACCTTATATGTTGACTTACACGCTTGGTTCCAAAACTAAATAAGCTACATAGGCAGCTAGCTGCCCTCTAAAGCGCAACGGATAATCGTATAAAAGTTTTTTACATATACTGTACGCACAGTCCAACGCACAACTTTTTGAAAGTATACTCAACCTTAAAGCGTGTGCGAATGCAGACACTAGACACTCGCAACAAACATTTGTGCAGTGAGTTAGAAGTTTGTACACGTTTAAATTAGATTTGTGTATACCTTTTAACCCATTACATGATCAAAGTGATGTCTAGGTATTTGGTAGTTTGCTGTTTTTTTCTTCTTAATGTTAGTCACCATCTGGTGTCTGCAGGATAGGTCATAAACCATGCACTCTTAATGCAAACAAGTGGGAGGTACACCAAAATAAAAAAAAATAAAAAATAATAATAAATAATAAATAATAGGCACTGGCCTATACCCAACTTTCCAATGTAAGAAGGCGTTGAAAACTCGTCTGAATCCAATGTTAGCTTCACCTGGCTTCTTCAGATTTTTGAACGCAATATTGAAGAGGTATCTATGGAAGCCCATTTCCGCCACTGAATAAATTACAATTACGAGAAAAAAGTCAGACTTTTTTTTTCATAATTGTGTGATATAAACTCAATTGCGAGTTATTGAGTCCAATTTTGAGTGGGAAAAATTGCGACTTTATATCTCACAATTTTGACTTTAAACCTTGCAATTTTGACATAACTTGCAATTCAGACTTATTACAAGAAATTACTGATGAAACAACAGCCAGGGCAAGTGTTGACACCTTGTGGACAAACTATTGTGAAAAAAAATAAATAGTGCATGTGTCAGCTGTGTGTTTGGTAGTGGGAACTTCTGTTCTAGCTAGGTAGTGTAGTCATTTTAGACTATTTGCAAAAAAAAAAAAAAAAAACTTTAAAAAAGCACTTTTTGTATCTTTAATGTGTCAAAAACATGTTTCTTGTCAATTTCAGCTGGGAACTGACCCTTCACAAAAACACACCCTCCTTAGTTACAGTTGCTAAGTTCCACAAGCCATGTTGCTCTCACACTACACATCATGTTCTCACGCTGTAAAAAAATACATTGTCGATCACAAAGGAAATTGACTGCACACTGACAGACAAGACACAGCAAGTGACTTCTGGTGTAAAGCAAAGTCTCAGTTTTATAATTTTGTAAGAAATTCAAATAATAAATAACATTTTGAGGCTCTTTAAATGTGTAGTGCCTCAGTTCCATGTGCATGTGAACTGATCTTCTTTTCATATCTACTCAAAGCACGAAATAAACATGAATGAACATTAGAACGTATTTTATTTTAACCACAGGAAGACCTCAATAAACAACATTGTTTCAAGTTGAACTCTTCTGAAGTGTTTCTGTCTGTTTCTCGTGCGAGATTGGTGGATTCAGTGTGATTATTGGTCAATGACACGAATCACAAAAAGATACCATATGTTTAATGCAAAATTGAAAAGTTGAATAGTCTGAATGGCTGAATATACTTACAGTAATTAAAAAAATATATATCATAAAACCACTTCCATCTTACCTGGTTATCTTTTTAGATTAAAACTAATGCTTCAGGTAGGAATTCATGCTCTGCTTCTGCTACTTTAGAAACAGGGCAAAATGAGAAGGAAACAAAACCCTCTGCATCAGAAGTGCTGCCTCTGTAGGAAGGTCAGTAGGTTTTGGAACAGAGCAATAGAAATAAATATGTATAAAGCATTAGCAGTAGACTCTATGCAGTCAAAATGCCATTTCCAAGGCAATCAAATAAACTTTTATCATCATTTGTAAAGCTTTTATTTCCCTCATGTCAGGTAATGCAGCACCATCTTATTGTTTTACGACCAATATCTCATTATCATCATTACTTAAAATATACTGTATACTTCTCAGTATTTTTAGTGTTATATGCTCAAAATCAATTTACGCACCCACAAGGAGCACCCCACCCGAAATCTATTTCATTATTGTGCCTTTCTGACAAAAACACCTCAGACTGAGTCCGAGTTATATCTGACTACAATGCTAATGTCGCCATAACAATAAAAATCTATCATATGAATTTGTCAGTATAAAATCTCAGCCCCGAGGCGGTGGGTTATTGTTTTATTCTATTAGCCTCTTATTACCAGCACTCCTTGAGACCTCCCCTCTCACGCAGCCCGCCTGAACATTTATCAGGTTGTGTACAAACGTCTGGAACATATGACGGCTGCTCTCTCCATGTCTGCTCCAGGGCAAACGGAAACCGTAGGCTGTGTTAACAAACTAATGGCTCTCCGTGCATCTGTTATCAGACTGCACCTGGTCTAGCTGATGCTACATGGAGCTGTCAATATATTTTCATAATGCTTTTTATGGCGATAGGTGATTACACTGTTTTGGTAATGTATTTTTTGTCATTTTCTATAAATTGTTGGCTTATTTATAAGTGAAGGTAAGCATCACTATTACTGCTTTAGTAATCATCTACAGTACGGTACATCTATGACCCAGAATTGAATAAAAGCAAGCCATTAGAATATCCTCCTAACCAACCAGTATTATAGTAGACAGCACCAAGAGTATACGATAAAAAATGTGATTGAGATTTAAAAGGTGACTTTCAAACAGCACAAATGTTTTGTGACCATATTAAACAACAATAATAATGTTTTGTTGTTATTATTATTATTATTATCATTAGTAGCAGTACTGAATAAAAATATATTTTTTTAAAAAGGCTTGATAATTGTTTCAATTGTCCAACA
Organism: Enteromius viviparus; assembly: GCA_032353835.1. Taxonomy (NCBI): domain Eukaryota; kingdom Metazoa; phylum Chordata; class Actinopteri; order Cypriniformes; family Cyprinidae; genus Enteromius; species Enteromius viviparus. Next base: position 6,290,226 of record JAUCNO010000548.1, on the reverse strand, counting down.
TCTGCTAATCAACACCTTAAAAAGCTTTGATCTTGCAAGTAACTGAAATCATTTTGCAAAGTATTATATAGTACATTGTCTCGTTGTTTAGGTAGCTAATGTGTCTGTGATAACACTTTAAACTGTTAAAAGACCATAAAAATACCTTTACAGTTTAAATACTACAAATACAAACATATATAGTTGGTCTGTACAAAAACGGAAGATGGGCTAACTAAAAAATGCTAATTCACTCTCTTACAGTAGGTGGCGCTTATCTAAACGTGAAGCTTACACAAAGCATCACTGCACTATTTATGCATCATTCAATCGTAAAGTGAAAAGAAAAATGCCTTCTTTTCTGAAGACAGTCTAATAAATGGCCGACATTATTTTAATGTCCTTACAACCAAATTTAGCAAAAGGTGAGGAATTTGCAGCTACAGTGCCTATGTTAACTTAATTTTTTTTGGTTAATTCTGAACACATACACCTGCCAGTGGCTTTTAACTTGAGAAAATTTACCATTTACATAAATGTTTTTTTCAACAGCCATGAAACTTCTCTTGCTAAAGTCTGCTCTGACTTTTGATTTGTGAGATTATGCAACATAGGTGGGTAGAGATTATGGATTAGCAGTAACAATATATATATATATATATATATTTCTTTTCATTGGTTTTCACTATACACAAAGCAGTGTTGTTCTCATAAACACTTTAATAAGGATTAAAAGGGGGTAAGAGGGAAAAATTTGATTGTTAAAATTGCATTTTTTTTTCATAGTTGCATTAATTTAAAAAATAAATAAATAATGAAATACAATAAAAATGACACACGAATGACATACTTTTGTAAAATATCATTTGATTTTCTTATGTCAGAAGAATAGAAATAGTAAAGGTCTGTCTATCTTTACAAAACTGGATATTGTTCTCTTTACATTGCTTCATTGTATAAATAAAGTGGCAATTGGCATTATTTAACCCTTGTGTGGTGGTCATATTTTGTTACTCAGCGTCTTGCAAAATGCTGCAGTTTTCATTGTTTTAATTAAACACAATCAAAAATTATATGTTAAAATACTCAATTCAACCCAATTACAAGAAATATAAACCGCATGTATAGTCAAATTTGTTCTGATACACATTATCTTCAAAGAAAATGAGGCCAGTGAGTCCCAGTTTGAAAAAATAGTATAATTTTTATTTTGTTAAAAGTAAACAGGTGCCACAGACCTGAACACCATGCAAGGGTTAAAACCCTTGCCATCAAATTGCCAATGGTCAAACATGTCTACTGCATGATTACATAGAAGAACTATGGAAAAGAAGGGCAGTGGAATACAAAAAAATAATAATAATAAATAACATGTTTAGTGTCAACAGCCTCTTAAAGTGCAACTAGAAGGTTACTAATTGCTCTTGTAGCTTGCCAAGATTTCTGACACTTTCTTCGACGGTGTGGCTAACCATTATTTGACCTCTGGCCTAGCTGGCACTCGGTTCACTTACAGTACGTTCAGCATACATGCAACAGCCATTGGCTATATACACACCATCTACAGAGTAATTGCCAGACTATTTAAAATAATGCCACAGCAATCAAACGGTGATAACATGCAATTAAGATGTGCTCCCAGATTAGAGAACGAGCGAACGTACAAAACCAATCTAGCAATGACGTCCGCCAAGATAAAGTGGCCATCTTGCGAAATGTCAAACTGTTGTAATTTAATCAGATTCTGTTCAATTAATATGCATGTCCCCTTGTCCTGTGTTCACTTGTGTTATTGACAGTGATATATTGAGCTCATCTTAGCGGAATTTATCCCAGAGACACTCATTTTTCTGAAGGTTGCTTTTCCTGTCTCTCTTCCTGTCTCGTTCTTCCTCTGCCTGCGAGCTGTGCGTGATAATACTCAACACCCCCATCTACCCCCCACTCGCCCCACACTCAACCATCTCTCACCCCCCACCCCAAATCATTCCTAGGATTAAGGCTTCGTGTCAGAGCGGAGAGGGGACCATCTTGCGAAAGGGCAGCGATATAAATAGAGTGTTGAAATATAATTGTTTGTAACGTCATTTCACCCCCGTGTTAAGGCCCTGGGCGTCCTGTTGGAGGAAGGCAGACAGCCGTAGATGACAGCAGCCCTGGGACTAGCCATCCCAGGCCCGTAAAGACATTTCATCCCACTTGTCTGGAAGCTTTCAGCAGCTTACTACCGCACAATTCCAATCAAATCCCCCTCCGGAGGAACGTGGGTCTGCAAGCGCAGAAATAGTGTACCGCCAAACATTATGCGCCACTTCACGGCGTTGCAAAACACTCGAGTGGATGTTGAGCCCTTACATGCACCCGTTTGGAGTTGTGTGAATTAATTTTGCTGATGAATTGCAGTTTCCACTGCTGGGAAAGTGTGTATATGTGTGCGTGTGCTGTCACAGACAGCAGGCTGCTCGGTCACATCTGAGTGGGCTGTACCATCCAGCCTCGGGGGCTACAGTACTCACCGTTCCTAGATTGAAACATCCCGTGTCATTTCCTGCTTCGCTGGCTCCGCCAGTCAGGGAAAAAGAGAGGGCTGAAATATGAATTGTGCTTGCCCTCCTTCAGAGCTGATTATCGGGCTGGGTCTTTCAAACGCCTTCTGTTTCATGGTGGTCCCAGGAACAAGTCTCCAAAGAAGCCAAACGAGACGGCAATAGGATCAGCCACGTGTTGTACTTGTGTAGTCAAGCCATTGTTCCAGTCGAGCTCAAAAGGAGATGCTTGACTGAGTCCTTTTTAATATATTTCTTGCGGGATGTGTGTGCTTTTGTTGAGGTGGCCGTGTGTTTGTATGTGTGTGTTCCCCATGTCGTCAGCAGTCGGACCAGGACATAGCCTAAGACGAGGTTTCTACGAGGGACCCTTCTCTAATGGAGCTATCCGTCAGCTATCCAAGTTGCGTTCTGGCCCCTGCACCATAGGGTCTTTTCTTTAATGCTAAAGCGCAGGGTCTAAGCACTGCTAGTGGGGGCCATTTGTCAAAATGTGTCTAGGGGAAACTTGTTAGGCGTTTTTGCTGAGCTTGAAATGCATCCAAGTCTTTTGTGCTTTGGGTTGTGGGATATCTGTTTCCATGTGTTATGATTAAATAAAATGCTGTCTGTACTGGATTACACCTTGCGCTTTATGCTTTTAAGCTGATAATTCATGTATAAATGATTAAGGGCACATCAAAACTGAATGATACTACTGCAATTTAGTCTGTTATCTAGTGAAGTTGTACGCATATAAATACCTAAACTGACTGTGATGTAGTTTAAATAATGAAGTACTTTAAGATAAGTAACGCAATTAATAAGTATATATTACAAATAAATTGTAATTATAAATACATACTGGTAGCTTATTTCACACTCACACACACACACACACACCAACCCAGTCTTACGCCTGGTCGTGACAATATCACGAAATTAGCACGAAATCTATTTATTCGTGTCAGGGACACGAATATTTCATTATTTTCG
>JAUCNO010000548.1:6251400-6277536 GCA_032353835.1 Enteromius viviparus | reverse complement strand
TTAAGATAAGTAACGCAATTAATAAGTATATATTACAAATAATTTGTAATTATAAATAAGTACTGGTAGCTTATTTCACACTCACACACACACACACACACACACATTATATATATATATATATATATATTTGTGTGTGTGTGTGTGTTTCCAGTAGACAACATTTGAATTGGATTAAAAACATTCATCAAAGTTGACCTTGAAAAATTTGGTCTCGTCAACTTTTTTTAAAAATCCACTTCTGATGTTTACTACTGTATGTATATATATATATATATATATATATATATATCTTATGATTATAATGATAATGACGATTCTGGGTTTATTGTACATGGTTTATGGCAGATCTTATTCAAAATATTAACTAAACATAAACCTTTTGCATCTAAAAATGACTCTTCTGGTTGGCTTCACCTCTCTTCAGCAATCTTTTCTATTCTTTTATCTTTTCATGATCCAATCATTTCCAAACAGAAAAAAGTCCCAGATTATACCCTTTTCCATTTAACTTTTTGTCAGATTACATAATTGGGATGTAAGCAGTGGTTCAAATTGACTTTAAATCCAAGGATCTTGAAGCATTTTTGGCCCATGTGCAGAAGATCATGTCAACAAACTGTACAAAATGTTTGAATGATAACTACCACATAACATGCTCTCTAATGATGGTTGTAATAATTTCAAATCAATTACCATCTCTGGTGCTTATAATTTTCTTTCTTTCCATATCCATGTTCTTCTATTTGTGCACGTCTTTGTTCATGGCGTGAAGGGGCGGAGGTGACTCACACTACAGTCACTGACTGCTGTTATAATAATGCAGCATGAATGTCATCTCTAGAGAGCGAATCAGCAGCGGACCTGGTCCTCTGAGCCATGACACGAGCGCTGCATATTACTGACCACAGCTAAGCAGCCACCGGTCAGGGCTTTACAATCTATTATTACACCACATCATACAGTCCACCTGCTGATCCTACTACTCTAAAGCCGCTGGGTTTGAAAGACTGTCGAAAATTGGTTTTCAGCTCAACGTAAAGGTTGTATATTATCATCTACTGCAATATGCAGTGCATGCTGCGCTCAAGATAATCTTTTCCACTGGTCACATGTAGAACCTAGAAGGATCTAGAATCTTCATCTAAGGCACATTAATGGTGGGAGATTTGAATAGTGTAATGCACTATTGCACATATTTCTGGTTTGCTTTTTCGAGGATGTGAGTTGGTATTATTGTCTGTGGTAACTGACAGTGAGCCACAGATGCTGTGGATAGAGCGTAACTTGTATTGAAACCGGAATATGAGCTGTGATATCATTGCCCAGAAAGTGTTTAGAAAGTGCTTTAAGCTTGCATGACATATGGCGCAATATATTTAAAGTCAGAAGCTGTACAGACACTTGAAAATTCTAAGCGTTCTAGAAACATCTGGGGTGTGAAGATACAGATCTACACTGTTAGATTTGTTAACCATAATAAAACAGCATTGACGGGTTATCAGTTCTCAACACTGCCTCCAAGGACTCTCACTTCTTTTTGGTAACTCCCTACAACTGAATTTGATACATATGGCTCTGTGTCTGGGGAGCATTTGAACAGAGATAAAATATGTTCTATGCTTGAAAACAGACATAATTATAAACTCACACAAAAAATGTTGAGATTTTTTGTTATGTTACCTGGTTACATGCATTTGTTTAAGAAAGAAAGAAAAAGAAAGAAAGAAAGAAAGCTTAAAATCTAGATCCAGGAATTGACAGGATTGTCTGATATTTTTATCTGTCAATGTAAATCATTCTATGTTTGATCAATGTACAATTTTCACTTTATTTTTGAAGTAAACTTTAAGTTAACCCCATTGTATACTAATTGTTAGCTCCAAAGCTATAGCTAAAAAATTGGCTTGGTATTTCCTTTCTGTTTGATTTCTTCCCATTCATTTATGGCCACGTTCAAATTATATATTTTTAAGAAACCAATCAATGTTTTTGGTGAGTGTTAAAGAAATATAGAGATAGCACAGATAAAATGTGTTTTATGGATCTTTTTTATGGTGTAAAGCCAGAACCTGTTCGCATTAGTATTGTAGTCCTCAAAGATTTCCTCATTCTGTCCCATGTGATATTTCTTGTTTGAGGAGTCCCTGATCAAAGCGCCTTCTCTCAGATCTTCTTTATTAGATTTTACACTCGCTCCATAGGGGAGCAGGAAACAATACTAAACACAGCGCTTTGAGAGAACAGATATTTATTTTCCCACAGATCGATCAAACCAAGCGCAAGTGCAGCAGGCAAGCCCGTCACTAATTTAAATCAATAAGGCATGTTATAGACAGAAATTTGGCTTGATTTGTTCGTGTAAATGTACAATGTAAATTTAAGAATGCGATTCCTCTGAGGTTCAGCAGATTTGTGATGCGAATCAGTACGTCAAATCAACATGTTAATCCAAATATTGTGTGTCATAAAAACAAATATAGTTTGAAATATCCTCTCGCGCTGAGGAAGGGGAGGGTGGATCTGTCCTTTAATTGGTAGGGCAGAAGTTTGCTGTGGGAAGAGTTTTGCTTGAATGAGATCTGGGCATGACGCCAAATGAAGGGAAAAATCTTCTTCGTCTATTTCTTTCTCATTCTCTCCCCCTATGACAGCCGAGCTGTTCACTCATCATTAGACAAGGCATGCTGAAGATTCCGAATTTGATTTTAATAACGTAGATGTCTTCATTACGACAGCCTTGGTGCCTTGCAGTCGGGTGATAATGTACTTCCTCAGCATTGTGAGATTGTCATGAAAATCCCTCCCTTCTGTTCTATTCACCACTCAAGAGCAATCAGGTGTTTGTGGCACATTGCGCACAAAACCGACTGCTCCCTTACAGTAATGTTGGATCTGGATCGAAGGGCCTTTCTTTGCCCCCAAATTAGGCAAGAAACAACCTCTTTGTCGTGCGATTGCCTCTTTGAGGGCGTATTGTGCCAATTGTGAATCATCAGAGTTGTTTCTGGAAGCATACGCAAGGCCCTGCGTTCAGTATTTTTTAACCAACCGTTTTTAATTGCGCAAAGATCTGGGACATTAATCTCACTAAAACAGTGGCGGAGTGTATTAGAATGTTCTTGTTTTTCTCTGAGGTCAAAAGAATTTGATTGAGGGCCCGGAGACCCAGCAGGGTCCTGCAGCCCATGGCTGCAATCCCCCCTTGCCCTCAGGCCTGGCCTGGTCTGCATGAATGGCAGAGGTTAGGCTGCCATTTTCATCCCTGTTGCTGTGTCGCCATGACAACGGATATAGAAATCACAGAAGAGACTCGGGCAGGAAGGAATACAGACCTAGTGACACACGCTGGCACAGATGCATGCGATTCTTGTGTGGGCTTTGGGAAAGATGAAGTGGATGGGTAAATAAGAAGATAAAGCAGTGCTCAAACTGTTTCAGTGACGTTGGTGAGTAAACAATGTGTTCTGCGTCAATGTGTTTGGTGCTCTTCGCTCTTTGAACAAAGGTTTTGCAGAACATCATCTACCAAGTTTGCAGCTCAGCTTGTAAAGCGTGCGACTTGCACTGCCAAGAATCCCAGGGAACACACCTACTGATAAAATGCATACATTATGCGCAAACGTAAGTGCTTTGAATAAAAGCTAATGGTTTCTAATGGTTTCAACCAAAACACTTGTCATACCAGGCGCCAACATTATCAAGAACTTCTTAGTATTCCAATGACGCTGTGTTGTGAGAGACATACAAATGCAATGGCTACAGGCATCCGTTTGTAAGTCTCAAACATGTGAAGAGAGTGTGGAAAAGATGCACAAAGCATGGGAGGCCTCTACTGGCCAACAGAGTCCTCACATGTATGACTTAGCCAGGGGAATAGGAATCTTTACGAGATCACCAACAGCTGGCGGTTTTTATGGGAATATCTACGAGTATGATAATGGAACAGTAGATATCCTAGAAAGGACATGTGCTAATCAAGTCTAAGTCTTGTCAGCACCAATGCTATTTGGTCCCATTAAAAATTCCTTGCACAAGCCTGAGTATTTATTAGAATTAGACCTCGAGAACCAGGAGAGCTTTTTTCCATGCCAATCCTTTCTTTTTTTTTACTGTAATTCTTTTACTACACTAAAAGGATGTTCCCCAAACAGTCAACTTCAACAACACTTTTTCGGAACAGTTCAATAAGCCTGTCAAAGACTTCACACACTTCATTGAACAATAAAAATCGATACCATTAAACACTTCTCAGAACCAAACGTAAGTGCCTCTCATGAGACACCGTGAACTCCTATGTTTTTTTTATATAAATATATATTTTTTCCAGTTCTGTCAATAACCCATTCTGGAGATCTTAAATACTTCATTACGTCTCAAAGCTCAAAATTCTCTCATGTTTTCCTTGCTCAAACCCTTGCGCAAATCCTTTTGTTCCTTAGCCCCTCTGTCCCACAACGTACATTTTAAAACCCAAGGATCGCACCATTGTGAGGTGTATCATAGATCATATTGAGTATTATCTCCATAACATTAACATAATCTGCTCTTCATGGAACAGGGCAAAGGGTGAGCAGCCAATCAGACGCTTTCTCAGTCGCTAACCATTTGCCTTAGCCTTTGTTTCCTGCGAGCATTCCAATTCATTCACAGATGTATAAGCAATTTTTAACCTTTGTTAGGCAGAGGTGGAAGTGCTTGACATAATCTTGCGGAAACAGACTCCACCGTCGGCCAGATGACAGGTCATATTAAGTCCTCCAGTTAAACTCAGGCACAAGAGAGCTAACCTCAAGTATGACCACAAACAAGCAAGACTCCACAGTCTTATTCAGTCACCATTTCTGGCCTGAAGGCAATGAAAGTAGGCAGAGGAGAATGTGATTAACTTGGAATAAAACGGCATTTAGTTCTAGCCTACTGACTATGGTACATTTACTGAGATAATTACTACATACTGTAGTACCAACCTTTGCAGACATTCCTTAGTAAGACTACTCCTGATATAGAAATCACACTGTCATATTTTAAGGTCCAGTATAGCAGATAAAAGAATGTAGTAGTAATCTCTATTTGCAACAGAAGTGTGACTTTCCTTTTCAGACCAATGTCTATTGAATTTCTGAGGAAATAGTCCAGGTTGCTTCGCGGTTTGTTTATAGGTTGTTTATTTGAGTATACTCAAAGCATATCACATTCACTATGCACAGTCTTTCTAAGAGTCTTACCTTTGTGTCTAAAAGATGCCTGGCACATAACCCTAAAATCGAATTTATAAAGCACAGCCGGTATGTTCCCTTTTTGGATTAGGGCTCAAAGAATCTTTTGCAGCTGGATATAAACGGTCCGAAATGTATGGAAAAACCTTAAGACCTCTGAAATGGTTCTATGAAGATTAGGCTAAGCATAAAGTACTACTACATGTAGGTGACCTTGATGCTATCTGTAAGAAAGATGGGATCCTTGCTGGGTAGCTTTTCCTCTTTCCTTAGATTTTTACCAGTGACTTTTCGGCTTTGCTTTTGGGGCCAAAAATCAGATCCCCGTAGCATATCCTACAAACATAAAGTGTATGTTCACAAACAGGTACAATGCATGAGAAAACAAAGTTCCCTTGCAGAAATTAAGAGTGGTTTATGGTTCACTTGTGCCTAGGAAGATTACGGAAGCACCATCAACCTCAGAAGCCTTTGGTGCTGAGGTAATTTGCCCTTTCCTACCCAGCTTCTTGCTCTCTCCGACTCTTTCTTTGGCTTTCTTTCTCTCAGTCTACTTTCAAATGCTATTCTCCATTAATCAGAGCTCACAGTTCAAACTGGTCTTCAACTTCCTTCCCAATCCGCATTAAGCCTGTCATTTCTGGCTATTATTTACTTTAATGGGCTTTGGCTGATCCCTGGCGCAGTGGCGGAGGGAGAGAATAATACAGCTGAGGGTAGCGGGGCCTTAGACGGTGCGGCCACGACTTTGCCTGCAGATTAGCCATGGCAGATGGGCTTTCCAGGGGCTTCCTGTGAGCAGGAGTGTTGATTGAGAGGGTATAATGAGAGAGGTGGTGTCCTCACAATGGAGCCAGCCACCTCACTACACCTCTTGCGTCTAAACAACCCCCCATTCCCGCTCTCTCTCAAGACTATGGCCCCCCTCCCTCAGGTTCCTTTCTTTTTTCTCTCATTCTCTCCCTTTTCCTCTCCCTCTATTCCTCCAATCTTTTTTCCATGGAGGAAGTCAGAGTGCAGAAAAGAGCACAAAGGCGACTGTAAATAAGCATGAGTCTTAATCCAGCATTAATTGGTCCTCTCTTAGACTGGGTGTGCACTTTTTGGGACTGCTGTAGGTTCCTGGAGAGAATACCCTCTGCCTCTTTTGTTAACATAAAAAAGCTGTACATTTTATTTTAGTTATTTTAGTTTTTTGCTTGAAAGTTTAGAATTGGCCAGCTTATTGGAAATCTTTTTCATTGTTGGTTGTGTTAGCTAAGGGACATGTTGTGTTCACATATGTCGCTGTTTATTTAATTTTTATATATTTTTTTAAAAAGGCGCCACAGAGCATGACGTCATATCTTGTCCATTACAGTGCCTGATAAAACTTAGCATGCTAAAAGTCTTTAAACAAACCCGTCACCTAAAAGTCAATGCAAAACTCATCTTGTGCCGCTTGTTCTGCGGATATGAATGGCACCTCAAACTGTGCTGCTTGTTGAGGATAGGTGTGCTATTGCTATTTTGAACCGATGGATTAAAGACATTTTACAGAGGACAATTAAATGGAAAATCCCAGTCACAGAGCAATCAAGGTTTTCATAAAAAAATTTGCCAACATTTTTGCACAGCTGTTAAAATTGTCCTGAAATAAACTTATTAGAAGGCTCAAATCTAAGGACCACAGTTATCAAATGAGACTATGAGGTGAGACCTGCCTTGTTTTGGGTTGTCCAATATCTCACTTGTCATTTGAAGGACTTTCAGTGTATTTGTGGAAGCAAGACAGGCCTCTGAGTTATTGAAGTCCATGAAAGTGTCCAGGTCAAGTTTGTGTACAAGAGTTGATTTTTTATTATCGTGCGATAGGTTCCCTCTCTCTCTTTTCTCCACAGTCTGTTTCCACACAAGAGACGCCTTACAATCCAGTGGCACCAATTATCCCCCTCCTCTCTGCGCTTTTAGCAACTTTTTCAAAACTCTTTTCACTTGGCTCTTGTCAAGCAATGAAAGAAAAACTAACCACCATGTCAAGAGAACTCAGCTGCCTAGCAACTGGGCCACAGTTTAATTCTGATTTGCTTCAGGTCTTGAGTAATGGAATTGACAATGTTAAGCCAGTCACTAATGTTGTTTGTCACCTCTGAAATGCAAACAAAACTCCATTGTTTTCCAGGGTATTGGGCATGATTGATGTTTAGAGTCACAATGGCATCATTCATTTCGCCCCTGTGTTTTTGCGAGGATTGATGTCATATCTTTTCATGGCATATTAAATGTTTTGGAGGAGCATGAAACCACGTCACTTTTCATCTCGTGGAGGCTCTGACGCATTCTTATAACTAGCGAAGTTTAATGATTGCATTCAAGTTGTGTCCATTTCACCCAGAAATAATTTAATAAGAACTGGGGCCCTCTGAGAGCCTCCGAGACACGGAGTAATCCGAAAAGAAAGGATAAAAGGGAACTCAGAGAATAAAGCCTTTAAGATGAAAGTTTTTCGCTTCTTTCTTTTCATGACACCCCTTCTTTGTTTGCCAGGCAACTTTTTGTAGGTTTTTGTTTTCGACACACTTTGCGTATAAATATTTTGATCAGAGAAGAGATGCGGTTGACAAGAAATATTTAACAGTTTTAATATCTATAGTGTGTGAGTGTGTGTATGTTTTCATTTCAAATTAAATTACTACTGTTTTTACTATTATACTACATATTTATTCATTTAAAAGAAAAAAGGGATTCAATTAATTCATTTTCCCCAATACCTCTGGCAAAAATAGGCAGTACAGGGCTAAGACAGCATATGATAAACCATCATTAATCATTATACTTACAGTTAACTACTGTATTCAAACTTAAAGCCAAAGAACAAAAGCCATTTCAGCGCTTCTCACAACAAAAGACCTAATGTGACCTCAACTTGATATTTTCTAAAGGTATGTCCATTAGCATTTATTTTATTTGCTTGTGTGTTTATAATGCATGTCTCTCACATTAGACATAACTATGTAAAACTTACAGATCTACTGTATGTTTCAGTTACTGGCTTCAAGTGTTTCAAATATACAAGATGGACAGCGCCATTGAAACCTTGCATCTGTGAGGCAAAATTGAGCGCTTGCCAGACTTATGTGATATTTTATTTTTTATTTAAGGACATGCCTTTTGTAGTAGTATCTCTATTGAATAAAGATTTAGTGATAGAGAGTCGAGTATTCAGACAGTTCATTGCTGGATATTTGAATGGCAGCAGATTTGTATGATATGGAAACTGCCAATTTCTTCTGCTTCGTAGAACATTTTTCAAAGGCCCAAATGGCACAATAAGAAAGCCATCCATCACAAAGAGGGGGAAATTAGCAGAAATAAATGGGGCTCTCTTTCTCATCCCATCGCTGTCTCGCTGTACCCGGGAGAGGGACGTCAGAACGACAGGGTGGACGAGCAAGAATAGACAACAATAAACACGGTCACATCAAAGTCCCAGACGGTGGTATTGGAGCAGGCCTCGGTGGGCAATGGGGAAAAAATAAACCTTGGAGCTCTGTATCAAGCTGCATAACACCCCCTCCACCGGTTTTCCCCAACATCCTTCCTCTGGTTGGATGGTCTGCAGTTACCAGGTGAGTCCAAAGGCGGAAGCTCAGATTTATGTATGTGGGTTTTACTTCCCAACGCTCAAGCCGGTGTGCCACCACCAATGAGATTTTAACAATCCACTGGGCAAATAATTTTCTGCCACCCTTTGTTAACGCAGGCCAGGGTGATAAACTAACATTCCCTCTTATCTGAGCTGGGCACAACAGACGCCTGTGTTGTTACACGGCTTTATTATTATTAATTGTCAGCGCTCACATATTCCTTTGTTCGTTTTTGCACGCTGGAGTCTTCAAGAGAGTTTAGGTTTGCCATAGCAGCCCTTTGAAGGCTTGCGTGTGATATGCTATTGTCCCATTTCTTCGGTGAAATAGAGCTTTTAAAATGTATCACACATATCAACGATTATTTTAATTGCTTGTTTTGTGGATTTGTTTGCCCTCAATATTTTGCATCCAGGAAAGACATTTTAATTTCTACGCTATCTTAGCACAAGCATAACATTTACACTTCTGCAAAAAAAATAAATAAATAAATAAATTCACAAAGCTCGTTTTATGAATTATCCTCATGTGCATAAATGACTAAAGACTAAATTACAACAGTGCTTTATTACAGAATGCTGAATGAAGTCTTAGGGAAATTATATTCACCAAAAATATTACTTTTGACGATTTGGTAAAGTTGGATGTTTTTGTAGTCTACGTTTTGTAAAAGGGCTTTTAATCACAGACACCGTCACAGCAAATAAAAGCATTACGTAAACACAAAATCTGGGTGTTTTCTGAAGTGCTGCCCTCTCACTGTAACTTTACAGCACTGTTACCATCTGTCCTTTATGAAAGCATTACTTCCTGTTTTCCATTTCCATACAGTATTGTGTGCAACCCTTTAGCCATTTACATAATTGCTGAAAGATTTTTGTCTAAAACTGATATCCAAGTGAATGTCACTGGATTGAATTAAAGCGTAAAACAACAGAATAAAAGGGGGGAAAAATAAAATGAAGATGTTTGTGAAATTAGTAGCGAAGCATATCTAATTTTTTTTTCTCTCTTTCTCTCTCCGTCTTGCATGGCCCTTAGTAACCTAATCAGGGCTGGCTTTATCTGCTAATCCACATTTAAACTTTAACCTGTAGGGGGGCTCTTTGTGCTAGTTAATGTAAGCATAAAGGCAGACCGGCCTGAATGACTAATCAGATTAATCATATTTCACAAGACTAAAGAGCTTCTCTAAAAGGCGGCAGAATTAGGCCTACATCCATCTGAGGGTGATGGGGGAGAGAAGGGGGAAAAAACTCCAACGAAACAATTGTATCCTTGACAAAATGATGGCTTGGAATAATTTAATGTTCAAAAGGCAAGTTTTTAATCAGCTCAGCTGTCTAAAGCTTTACATACTCAGGGCTTTTAGGTCATATTAGACAATAACGCTAGCAAATGGCAAAACAGAGTCTGGGATCAATATACGTATTGACCTCAGAGGAAATGCATTGTATAAGAAGCTAGTACTATATTAAACTGATTGCATCTTTGTTTTAGGGTAACTGATGCTAGCTAATGCTACCAGTTAAAACTGTATCTTGTTACAGGAAGAAAAAACAGTCCCTATACATTAAGTGGTGGGTGTTGTTTCTTCCAACTCTGTTTACTGATGAATATTCATGCCTGTGTAAATGTGAGCTTCTTAAACTCTGCATTATTTATGACAACACACACGTTTCACTTTGTCAGAGGGTAAAGTCAATTACCTGTCAAACGGCAAATGCTAAATGGTGCAATTCATGTGAGAGCGCTATATCAAGAGTCGTGTGTAATTTTTAGCTGTTTGTCAAACATCTGTTGACAGAGCGAAGTGCGTTCTCCAAGAAGAAAGTGTTGTCTTTAAGTAAGAAATAATGTGGAAAGTGTAAAGGCTCAAATATGTACTCAAATGAGCAATATTATTAGGAAAAATTGAGCAATATGAATGTGCTGTTGTATTTTTTTATACCACAAATGATCTGTAATTTATCACAAATGAGGGGAAAGGCTGTATTTAAACAATCTAATTGCAAGCGTAGTGCTTTTCCTGGAACATGTGCGTAGAGGTTCCAGCAAAATAAAACACACTGGCTTTGAGTACAGGCCTTAGGAACAGAATAGCATGTCACTTTTCAACCGTCATCATTTCAACTATAATTTTCATTCCATTAGGGTATGGCACATGCTATCAGGGTTATCATATCAAGCAGTCAAGCATGTCTTTCTATACGTGCAGTAGATTCGCTGACAATTGTTCCTGTCTCCTGACTGCAGAACGTATATGACATGTCATGTTAGGCCCAAGACATCTGTTCTTCTTCTTTTTCCCTCTGGGATGTGTGGGATTGTCTGGGATTATGTATGAATAAAGAGCCACTTTCATGTCTTGTTGCAATTAAACAAAAAATTGTGTAATTCTGTACAATTTTTGTTGCTTTTAAAAAAAAATCTATCAGATATGATAGGTATATATTTGATTTACATCATAATTTATTTTATTTTATTGGCAACAGTGCTGGAGATATAATTAAAGCGAACTGCACGTTTTAAATTAAAATTCAACTTCATTATTATTTTGTTATTGCATCCGTGTTGTTAACTTGATTAAATATGCTGTCAGGAATTCATGCTTTGCAATATACAAGCAATTAGATCCATCTCTTATGCTTATTAATTCACTGGAACATGACACAGGGAGCAGGTTAGCATAGGGCAAGTGTGGTCTAAACAGTCGGGGTTGCACAGTCAGGTTGTTAGTTATACAAACGCACCGGTTTACTCCTTCACAACAAGGGTAATGTCCATCTCCCAGCTGCTCTTAACTAGGGTTTGACTCCATCTAGTGGTTCACTGAGCTTCCTTCAGTCCTGAGTAACTCCATGACCAGCAGGCCTTCACAGAGCACACATGCCATCATTGACACACGCTCACAAGAACATAATGCCCTTTGTATGCTGTAATCCTGTGTTCAACATCTACAGCAAGTTCCAATTAAAAACCAATTAGGAGTAAATTATATACTTAGAGATTTACAGAAGACGTTCAGTTTCGGAAAAAATAATAGAGAAGGGATCAAAACTATTTTAGGAGGTTAGCTTTGTGATGAAATTGATGGGCTATCTACATGAACATGTGAGCTTAGCCCATCCTCCAAATCTTGGTATTATCCTAATTCACAAAAAAATAAAGTTGTCGCTGTCATTCCGATTTTCTCTACTTTTCAAAATTAGAATGAAGTTGCCTCCATCTCCGTTAATCGAGCAGATTACTTTATGTAAAGAATCTGGAAGATTTTCCGTCATAATCGTGTAATTGACCCCCTCTCTTTGACAGGGCAATTTCCACACTTATTAAGGTTCTGACACACTTGAAGTAATCGTATTAGTGCTTTCTATAAATGAGCCTAATATTTTGTATTAGCATGTGTGCACTTCAGGGTAATGGAAGGCCGTCTTTACCCAACGCGTGATGTCTCTATCATCTGTATTCTGAGGAAGAAAATGACATGGCGGGGAACAAAAATAAGCACAGGCCTGTGGAATTAGTCAATCATAAAATTACTCATCACCTTCCCCTCATCTTAAAAAGACGGCAGCGTCACGTCGCAGCACGGGTCCACAAACAAACTATTGCAAAAGTGACAATGACGTGAGCACACTAGGCTAGTAAAGAAATCTCGAATTTCATTACACCGAGGTAAAAAGCATCACCATCGGACCCCTGGATCCTAGGGCCTCTTGAGCGAAACCTTCAAACTTTTATTCCGACCCTTAGTGATGCTTAACAGGCTTGACATTTTGCCCAGCCGGCGTCTGTAAACACTGCAAAGGTAGAGAGGACGAAGTTGCAGTGTAATAACTCACTAGTGCAAAATGAGACCACTCGCTGGGCATGCCGGAGGGAAGAAACTCCTCGCGCCGATCCCCTCTGGCGAGGAATGCTCACTCTAGAAACTAGCTTCTAGTAAGGGTTCTGCCACATCCTGGTACTTTTATCTACGACCTTCGACCCCGGGCACATCTGGAAACTTAGTTGGAGTCCAGAAGATGAGGATGTTTTCTTTACTTTTCTTCAAAACCTTTTATAACCTTTTATCCTCAACAGAGTGGTTTGTCTCAAAGCAGGAGCGTGTAAAAATGGCTACACTCGTTATGAACTCCTGCATATGGAGTGTTTGGGCAGAGAGTGCATGTGGGACGGTCTAAGACATAGAAGACCACGTAGTTGGCCCAGGGCTATATGGTTCTTAAGATCTCAGAAGGGCAGATAAACATCTCAGGGAGGTTCAAGGTCCAGGAATACAAGGCCTATGAGGCTTTGAAGTGTCGTGATGGTCTTGCTTAATAGACACAGCACGCATGGCCAAGGCAAACACTCCATTGTAGGATATTTTGAGGTTACACATAGAATTACATCTGTGATCAAACACATGGGCTGTTTATTTAGTTAGCTCATGGAGATGAACTGAACCCTCTTGATGTTAACCGGTACAAGATGGTTCCATAACCGCCTAGAGGCCTTCTTTTGTTCAGACCTTTCCATCCAAGAGAACTGGGATTGGTTTGTTTGTTCTGAATAACTTGGAGACTCAAAAACCACCGACACAAGTTTTTGGATTTGTGGTAACTTGTAAACACACCAAAGAACACAACAGGGTGCGTTTGAGAGTAGGTGAACGCGTGGCCTCTTGAACCGAATCTGTTTTGGCACATCTTGAGAGACCTGTTGGAGCCACTCTTAATGACATGATCTGAAAATGGAGTCGTGGAGACAGATGAAATAATTGTAGCGGTGCAGTGATCAATCATATCTCATTTTGTGGTGTTGGTTTGGGCTGAGGTTTGGATGGAAAACGAGAGGTGGATGTGGGAACACCATGACGAGAAGATCGCCATGATGGCCATCCAAAGGATGTGGAATCCTCTTTAGCCAGCATGACTGGGTTTTTTTATATGGGCATCACGCAGAGCGGGCCAAGACCGTAACTGCAGCCTTGTTTGACAGAGGTGACATTTACTAGTCGTTTCTCTCATGCTGGTCTTCCATGATTCTCACATTTCTGTTTCTCTGCTTCATCTTACGGCATTTCTCCTTTGCTTTTACAGTGCTCAGAATTCAAGCTGGGCGTAGCGACAAAGTTCACTCTCTGAGTTTCTACAGACATCAGATGTAGGTCTCTAGGGTTGGTGGATTCACTTGAAGGCCCTCAAGAGAGTATTTACACCTGTCTATCAGAGTCTAAGAAAGATTATCTCATAGGTCTAGTTATGCCTTAGAGGGCTAGTTTGCTCGTATTGAGTCTCAGGCGTATTCAGTTGCGGGAGAAGACACTGTAATTCCCTTGGCTATTCAGGCCTAGTGTGCTCACAAAATTTTTTAAATATGGAACGCACTTAGTTTTTATCACTATCCTGACACCTTTACTGTATGTATGATTCAACACAGTCTCACGAGCAATTCGTACATATTCATACAAGGTGCCAAATTTGTGCCAATTCGTCCTAATTCGTACAACCTCACTCGTACGATTTCGTACGATTTGTCTAAAACTACGTGATGGGTAGGTTTAGAGGCGGGGTTGTGTTTAGGTAATTCGTACAAATTCATTTGAATTGCCATCTCGTAAAATTTGTACGATTTAGAATAAATCGTATGAATTCGTACGAGTGACGTCGTATAAATTCGTACGAATTAGCCACCTCGTAAAATATGCATGAATTGCCGTGAGATCAGGTTGTATGATTATGCATAGAATTTTTACACATAGAATCAGTTGATGGTTAAGAATTAGTAAGCGTGTTCTCGACCTCACCGTTTCTTGCAGTAGTTTGTGCGTTTTGAGAAAGTTTTGGAGTACGGGCCGACTCCAAACACTTATTTGGCTATCTGATATAATCAGCTTAATTTCTACCCACACTGTTCTAAAGGATATTTTAATTGTAAGTTTTGACCTTACAGGTCTATAATTGGGAACTATTTCAGACACTCTTAAAATGAAATTTAAAAACAAGAATAACTGATTTGTCACTGGTCTGTGGGTCAGATCTTTTTCTTTCTAATTGAACTGTTCTTCAAAATAGTAAAAAAAACATTACTGTTTTGATAATTAAAAAAGACTCATACATTCAGTACAACAATACAGTGGCCCACCCCAAAACGAAAATGATCTTAGTGTGTTTCTCATCAGTGGAACTTCAGCAGTGATTGAGTGCCTGATAAAATATTTCGATAATCTACAAGTAACCATACCACTCCAGTCCAGAAATTAACAGCTTGTTAAGAAACTAATCCATCAAGGCATTTCACATTTAAACCCATTGCTTTTCCCTGACTGTTGCTTCCATGCGAATCATCATTTTTGTTGTTTGTGTGTACGTGTGTATATCTCTTTCTGTTTATTCAGAGTGATTACTTTTATTTTCCATAAAAAGTAACATATAATACATAGCATAGTTTTATTTTAAGGTACAGTATCCTTGTTTGTTGCATTATAGAAATAAGTACAGAGTAATATTACTTAACAACATGTATATGGGTTACTTAAAGTTTTGATTTAGGGTTATTTGCTTGTAAGCATGCATAATGTACTGTTATTACAACAGAAAGTATGAAAGGACAGTGTAAAAAAAAGTGTTGCAGAAGTAATTTGAAGAGTTAAAGACACATTATTAAGCGTGTTTACATTAGCAGTTATAATCAAGGTACAGCAGGTTTTGTGTAAATGAAGTACAATGAATGTATGTGGCACAATGTGTAATCAAATGTTTGATATGGACTGCTGTGATATTATGCTTGTGTTTCTTTCTTCTCAGTCTTGTGTGGACTTACAGCTAGGACAACTGGAGTCTAATTAATGTATATCCATGATTATAGAATTTCAATAAGACTTAAGCATTTACAACACATAAAAAAGTGTCTTAAGTACGACATGTATGTGTGCATGTATTTTAATTCTGTGCCTGTTCTCTGTCTGGTTTTGTTACTTGCAGTCACAAATCTCTTTTTATTGCAAGGATTAATCTGATATGTTGAGGCAAAGTGATTTGTTCAATATCCAAAAGTGACGCGATGCATGACACAGAGCCTTGCGTGATGTTTTTGGTTTCCCAGATATATGATTCATTACCTGGTAGTAAGTCCTGGTACATTTGACATATCGTTAAGCTTTAGGTTTTTACCCCAGTTTAAATAGCTTCGGTTTCCTCTGCGAACACCCTTCCCTGTAAAATAAATAACTATATTTAATGAGATATGAAATGCATACAAATGTCTACTGTCTTCACGGTTAATTGCAGCTTGTCACCCAAAGCATTTGTTGATGTATTGCTTATGCTGGTAGGTTTTTCCAACTTTAGAGTTTCACTCCTTATATCTACAATGTATTCAGTGTTTCACTTGCAGATATAACTAAAGCTGGGGTGCATTTCAGAATTCACTATTTAGATATTCTGAACGCATATGTATTAATAATAAATATTTGCAATACTGTGTATATTTGATGGCTCTACAGAAAGATCTTTACAGAAGACCTTGTGAAAAGCATCTATTCTTTCTGTTCAAACAAGGACATTTGAGTCAAATGTTCTAATTCTGGTAACATGCATCATTCATTTATTCAGGTTTAATAAAAAAATGGCACACAAATGTCCAATCTCCACTTTTCCAACAGTTGCTCCCAAAGGTTCCTGTTGATTGTTTCCACTGTGTGTGTGTGTGTGTACTGCCTCATTAACTCAAGTCTGTACTGTGTCTATCTGCTCCATTGGTAAATTTCTTCTAAATTGTACTTTTTTTTTTTTTTTTTAAACAAAGAACAACTCTCATTACCGAATGAGATGTTCATTTGTATTCAAGAATAACAGTGCAACAATACTTACATCTTCACAAGCCAGTGTGTAACAGAGCGACTGGTACCTCCAAGGTGTAAGGATTTGGTGGTGCATGATCAAGCTGCCGCCCAATGGCTTTTGCCAAGCTGCGTAAATGAGCTGCTAAAATTGCCTAGTGAAGCCAATGCATAAAAAAACAGGAGAAACTGAGGAGGACCAACAGACCGGGTTCTTTCCACAGATAAGAGCAATTCCCCTAAGACATACCAGAATCAAGGACTCCTTGGTTTTGTATTTATTAGAGACCCCCCGCTCTACCTCTAGCATATGGCACGCTCAATGAAGCAAAGGCAAACTTCAGATCAGGCCAAGTCGCATATCTGTGTCCGCATAGATTAGAGGAGGTCATGCCATGCTAATGAGAATCATCGCTATCAGCCGATAGCAAAAACAACTAGCTAATTGCTATGCTTGTTTACAAGACAGTTCGTCCTGAATCAAAAGGTTAATTATATCTGAAACAGACGTCTTAATTTGCAATCGGACCCCACGTCTTTGGTTCGCCGGGCGTTTATCTCGCTCATTGTTGTGTCTTGGTCTTTTTCGTGTTTTGACTTTTTCTTCCTCTGCTTCAAAGGAACATGGTGACAAAAAGGCAACATCCAGTTATGGCTGCCTGCATGTTTCTTGATAAGCTTCAGGCACTGACACCAGCCTATTACTTTCATTCTCAGGAAGTGCCATAATTAGCAAGCACCATCAGGCAAAAGAGTTAAAGCCACAGAGGACGTATTCTTCTCAAAGTTTTTCTCACCCCGAAGGTTTCCTATAGCTCAGGCAGTCTGTTAGCTCACCCTGAAATTAAATTTGTTTAGTTGCTGTGGAACATCAACAACGGCACAGAAAAAAATTAACAATATGTTAGCTAATTATGCTAATGCTCAATTGTTCTCGCATGGTGATATGTCGACTCGGGGACTCTGCGTTTTACTTCCAAGTTGTCATGAGCTGGCTGTAGGCCAGGACTCTATGCTCTATCCGTCGTACTTCACCTGAAGGCAAGAAGACAACTGTCTCATTCATCCTGCCAAAGTCATTACTGTGCGTGAGGAAGAAGATAAATATTGTTGTAGATGCCCAAGTTTCCACAAATGAGATTCTTTCAGCCAGATCGCTCCAGCTATCCTTGGCGGTCTAAGCTGAGACATGGATCTTGATAATTCGATGTGTTTGTACATTATCGGGTGGTTCATGGAAAACAGACATACCACAATCAGCGGGAATGCTGGGAATGAATAATGCTTTGCCATATTACTGCTTTTGTGTAAGGCTGCGCTTTTGTAGGAAACGTTAAGTAAAAATACATTTATAAATATACATTTAAAGTGTTTTGATTAACTAAGTAATACTACACTAACAAATTTAATAAATTTTGTAAATCCCCTGCTAATACCTGGTTTTTGTGCTGCTGTTTTTTCAAAAAAAAAAAAAAAGAAGTGATTTAGATAATTTATTTATTTAGGCTATTTATTAGTTATTTATTTCTGAAGACTGAGGGCAAATTATAATTATAAAGAAATCTTCTTTTGCAGTGAAAAAATATTTCACTGTTTTAATTTTACTGCAATATGTTTTATGTATGCTTTTTTGCATTTCAGCTAAACTTTTCATTTACTATTGATTAATCGATTGAGTGAATTGATTGATTGATGAATTGATGGTTGGGATCCTGGTTGGTTATATGTGGGAAACTACGGTTCCTAAAAAAAACTAACTTTGAGCTCTGTGATGACAAAACATTGGTCTATATGAGCTGGAAACATATTTTGTACACGATATGGATAGAGAAACTGATATCAAATCTGACACAAGAAGCAGCTCTGTTTCTGTAGCTAGGCATAATCCAGTATTTGCTAATTAAATATTGCATGAACAAACCCGTCAGTGTACTGGTGCATGGTCTAAAGCGCCGATTTGAAAGGAGTAGACTCATTGTCCAGACTGGTGTCTTAGTGAAGACATCTGTTCGGCGGTGTAAATTACATGTCACACTCAATGAAAACTTTAAATAGAGACCACAGGACGTACGGCGGAAAAAAGATCTCGCAGTATCCAGCAGCTTAAGTGTTGGAAAAGCCCAGCTGAAACATCACTATTCCAGAAGCCCCAAATCACTTGCTCATTCTTGAGCTAGATGTTAGCCCCAGTGCTGTTGTGTGTTTCTAACCCGGTCATTGATGCTACAGCCCCTCTTTCCTCCACAAACGGGGTGAAATGGTTAAGAGGAATCTGAACGAGCCGCAGTAAAACCTGAGCATCCCAGCTCGCTGTATCTACTGCCGGCCTTAACGATTCTCTGTAGGGCCTCCTATGGTGCGAGTCCATATTTATGTTGGCAATATATGCAAAAGAATTAAGCCCGTAAAACCTCACGGCCACACAAAGCTCTCATTAACTTGGAGGGGCCTCTATTCACTATGACCCCGTTTATTTATGCTGTGTGGATAGAGACAAAAATCCTCATAGCTCTTAGCCATTCTCTTCTGCTTTCACACAATATTTTTTTTCCAAGCATCACTTTGTACCCACAATCAATAGTCTGGATAAATAGCGGCAAAATATGCCCTTTTGTTTTGATTGCAGTTGAGTGATGCTGTGTCAATATCAGGGATTGTTTTTCTGCTCGTTTCTGAGAGCACAAGAAAGAACCGGGAGCGTTGACTGTTGCATGTGTCCATAACGCAACGACGACCCACTGTGTAACAATAAAGACATAAAAGCATCGCTATTTATTTTCCATTAAATCTAATTATTCATTGATCCAACAACAATGCAATATTTTCTTGCTAAAAAAAAAGCACTTTATTTTATTACAACACACCAATTGCTGATGTCACTATGGGAACTACTCCTCTTGTTTGAAAATGGCGTGCACATAAAGTATATTCCAGTCTGCACCTGCTTTAAAATTTACCATGTTGACATTAATGATCATTATGAAATGAAAAGTGAGGCCAAGCTCTTTAAGTGTGGAAATCATTCGTACACAAGGAGAAAATGAGTGCTGTACCAGCAATGACCTTTGACCCCAGCATATAAGCCGCCTGCAGTTACAGAAGATGGAGAGTTTAACAGACAAAGGGCAAATCTGACAGTGTCATGCGTCGTTTTTATTTTCCTGTGTTCTCAAAGTAGCAATATGTAGCTTATAATGTAAACAAACCTCTCTACATAGCATGCAGTTGAATGCGAGTATGTTTTCATTATGGCATAAATGTGGAAAATACTTTAAACTTGGCATGGAGTCTTAAAAAATGAAGCCCTCAAATCATGAGATGTTAAAATAAAAAATACTTAATAATAAAATACTTAATGTAAATTTTCTTTGTAAGTTAGTACAGTGTTTGTTTGCTGTGAAGATGTGCTTCATTAAACATTTAATAAAATTGATGGTAAACATCTCAATGAGCAATAAAGAACTGTCTTACTACATATCCGAAAATTAACCAATTACTTTAGTAACATTCTGTCATTACAGTCTTTACATATAAAGAATTTTTTAATATTTAACTGTTACTTAATTTGCTATTTTTGAAGCTTAAAGTTAATTCTAGTTTAAAGCTATTTAAAGTACCTATTAGTGTAGAATTCATATTCATACTTGTAACTCATGATTATTTCATTCCACAATCAAAATGTTTGATAACGGACTTCAGAAGTGATTTAAGACATTCAAATGTGTTTTAGGCTTTACTAGTGTAATTCCGAATGTTTACTTTTTAGCAAATACACTTTTTACATTTATAGTTTTTCTTTGCTGATGAGAATGGACTAAACATATTGATGGCTTATCTCAGAGAAAAAAAAAAAAAAAAAATATAAATAAATATATATAAATATATATATAAATAATAAAAATATTGGCTTTTTTGGTACGCGAGTGTTGTTGTTAAGCTGGATGAAGGTTGGTCACAGTTTGCTATGTCAATCACTGCCACTTCACCAATCATGTGACATACTTGAGCCAACCACAGTCTGTGTTTTACTGCCTGACTCCACCCACTCTGGACATGTCTGCCTACTAGGTCTCTCTCGTGTGCAAAAACAACGGTGATCTGTGGAAACGCTAGCCGTGTCTTGCACATACACACACACAGGCACACACTCTCACCTCTAAAGAGAGCTCTCAGCTTCAGCGGGCGGTCTGAGCTCTCCTCGTAAAACAAACAGAAATCTCGCTGAACGTTTTACCTGCTCGCCTCGGCAAAAGCAGCAGAAATACAGCGGAGGACTGAAAACATTTGCTATCTCCCACAGGGCAGGAAAAGGGCATAAAACAGAGAATATTATCGAATAAAAAAAGAGAAATAAAATCACAAAATAAAACTTTACGTACTGCTGATGCATGACACAGTACATTAAAATATTAAAAAGTGCACATGCCACAAAGCCTTTTTTTCATCTATAATGTATTGTACTGTAGTTTTTACAGTAAAAATAAAAATTATTTACGAAAAATGACCCCCTATATAGTATCGCTAGCTTTTGTTGTGACTATCTTGCATAGCTAACTACTCTTGAGTAGCGTGACTAACTTGAGTTTAACAAGTAAACTACTTTTAATTATGAAAATCTTTATAGCAGCATCAACATAAGCACACAAGGCAAACAGTAGCCTGTAGTCTAGTGTCACATTTCTAAATGAACTAGAAAAATCAAAGGAGAGAAAGCTGTCATTTAATTAGGCCAATCTTCTTCTTATTTAATCCAGAATGCCACGGTGTCCAGCTGCGTCATTCCTGACAGGCAAAGAATGTTATAGCCTCAGCAGTTTCCTGTCTTCACAAACAGGAGGAGGGCATGATAGAGAGAGAGAGGCAATATATTTCCAATTTGCTATTGAAAACACAGTTTACAGAAATAGATGAGTTTCAAATTAGAGGCAAATAGACAACCTATTTACAGCACGGCATGACAGCGAGCAGATTGCTCATAGTGAGATTTGCCTATCGCCATGGCTGGTTAATATTTCAGAGCTGTTAACCTCGGTTGTGTGTGAAGCAACTTTAGACTGACAAAATCTGTGAGCGCTCCCCCATTGTTACAATATCTACATTTCCAAAATAAAGCTGATTTGTATTTTTTCTTTTTTTTGGTGTGCTGCTGGTGATGCGGTTCCTAGTGGCCGTCAGATGAGACGCAGTCATCCGGGGAGGTGGAGCGCAGTCGTGTGCACGTTGGAGGCGTTTGATTGGCTTGCCAGGAAGTCAGTGGGAAACTCTGATTTTAATTTCCTTGTTACAGCTGTGAGCTGCATGACAAAACTTCGCTACCTGCACGCGTCTTGAAATAAGGATGCTTTTCATTTAATTTTTATATCTAGCCCTGTGACATGATAAAATTATATTTTATTTACCAGATGTCTCAAATGTTCATACTATGTGGCATTGAATCTATTAGATATTGTTTGTAAGTTTCTTAAGTAAGCTACTAAGGTATCACAAACTAACTCTGAAATTAATTTACATAATGTATCAATCTGGGTATAATTAAGTTTTACACAAATTGATATTTTTTTACCATTTCAAAATGTATAAATTACATGTTTTATTTAACTAGCCTTATTAGCTAGTTTTTGCATTTTGTGCTAGCTAATGTATACAAATGTATACATTAAAATATTTATAAAATGCTATATTTATTAATTAAAATTAATATTCAGTCGTTCTTTAAGCTAGCTCTATAGTCTTCCTGTTTCTACCGCGAACACAGAAGCTTCATTGCCATCTATCGACGTTGTTCAGCATAATGTCAGAGTTTTATGAGTATAATGTCAGCATAATGTCAGAGTTTTAATTACACTGCTTGTGAGTTTCAGAAAATATCTTACACAGTAATTGATTCCTACGTAGACTGGGTTAGTACAAACCAACGTGATCTCACTGCAATTCATACTTATTTTACAAGGTGGCTAATTCGTACAAATTCATACGACCTCACTTCTATGAGTTCATACGATTTCTTCTAAATTGTACGTATTTTATGAGTTACAGCCGGTCACAGGGTTTTAGACAATTGTACAAAATCGTATGAGTGAGGTCATACGAATTAGCACAAATTTGGCAACTCGTACAAATACGTACGAATTGGTCGTGAGACTGTGTTGGTACAACACAAAACAAAACAACTTCGTTATCACTACTCACATAAACTCTTTCTTTCAGACTGTACCGATGTTACGTTGGATTTCTTCTGGCTACATACTTTTCTGCTTCCTCTCCGTACATGTATTGATTCTCCTGTTATCTCTGGTGGTAAAATGTGATAAACAAGTTTCACTGTCTAATTTTCACTAGAAGAATCATGACACAACACTACTAACGTTTCTACAGAAATCGGCGGCAACCACTGAGCATGACGATTCTGTCCGACGTGTGAAGTACAGGTCAACTACACACTTTTTACACAAAACTACACTGAAGACTACAGTTTATCTGATGAGAGTGCATGCCATTCAGATGACCTTCAACAAAAACGCAATTTCTGTTTAAAACTTTAAAAAAAGCACCATACTTAGTGCACATAGCATTACCTAAAAAAGCTGTTTCAAAATGTTAATTCATAAATAAAATTTAGTATATCTACATCTTGACTACCAGTACCGAATTTTATAAGGAATATTAAAGGAAGTATAAGCCTCTTGCAAATCAAAATCAGTCTCATTGCAAGTCACCTGCGTTTACCAGAAGCTGTGCTTTCATTGTGGTCTCTCTGGTCTTCACCGCAGACAGAAGAGCTGTCAGTCACGTCAGCACGACTCTGATGGGCATGTGGTAGCTCTCAGAGGAACTTCTCAGCATCTCAGCTCATTCCCTTGGCTGGTCTCTGTAGACATCACTAATTACTGCAATTACACATGCAGATAACGCTCAGAGGTGTGCTGATGTCACTTACAATGTTCATACAGGACTGAGTTTGAACTCATACCTGTGCTGTTGCTAATCGGCTGTCATGAACAACTACGCAATAATAGTGTTCTAAAATTAGGGCTATTTTCAAGGTAATCCTCCTACCTGGTCTCTGTGCATTTTTTGTGCAACACAGTTTTTACGTACCTTACTGCACGTTTCGCTGCAGTTTCAAAGAGAAATGTCCAAGTCAAGTCAAGTCACTTTTATTTATATAGCGCTTTTAACAATACAGATTGTAGCAAAGCACTGAACATTATCAAATAGAACAACAGAGTAATGGTAATGTATTTTGACGAGAATTAAACTTTATTTATCAAATGCAGAGACGGTCTCTGTAGTCAAGATCTCCATCTCTCCATCTCTCAGTCTTGGGCCCCCTCAACAAGGCAGATCTACTCTCTGAGATGGGGTCTGTTCGTCTACCAGTGCTCCTTATGCCACGAGGACCCACAGAGATGTTCGATTGCAGTTGTGCTTTCCTTCCTGCAGGATAAGTTGGAGCGCAGGCTGTCCCCTTCGACTCTTAAAGAGTATGTTGCTGCCATCACAGTATACCATTATGCAGTGGAGGGTCAATTCCTAGGTAAGGCCCGGATACGTGCCCAAGGTTCCTACCACACCTTTCTGAGATCAGGTAGTGAACCTGCAAGCTCTGCCCCAGTAGGAGGCAGACCCAGCCTTACAATTGCTGTGTCCTGTACGCGCACTGTGCCTCTACATTGACCGAACTCAGAGCTTTAAACAGAGGCTGGCCCTTTTGGTGGTGGAAGTCATCTCCCTGTCATATCTATACCAGGGAGAGCCGTGCCCCTTAGGTCTGAGAGCCCACTCCACCTCCACCTCAGCGTTGGCACATGGTGCCTCTCTAGCAGGTATCTATAGAGGCTGCGGGCTGGGCGACACCAAAAACCAAAGACCGGCAGTGTTGGCTTGCTGCTGTGCCTTTTTCACTGGTTCCCCGATGGCAAGGCGAACCCCCTCCTCCTGCCCGGCAGTCAGACTCAAAGCGGAGTCAGTCCTGACTGTGCTCCTGCTGGACTTCCTTCACCAGTAGGTTGTGGCTTTTAACAACTTGTTCCACAGTCTGCCAGAAGGCTGTTTCCCTTCACTTATATCCATATCTTATATAGTGCATTTCTTAAAGTTGCAGCCATTTGTTTCTGTTTGCATGGGTTATTTTTAAATTGCAGCGCGTTGAGCTCTCTCGGCCACTGTAATTTTTGCACATTACGTTCTAGCCTAAAAATGTTTATGTCATACTTTACTGCACCGAGTTCGAAGTGCTTTTTTGCCATACATTATACTAGTTATCTTTTTATCCATTTAAAAAATGGGCACATTTTATTAAGTTTCAACATACCTACTCGTGTAACTAGTCATGTAACCGTCATTAAATAAGGGAAGATATGGAAGTGTTTGGTGGATTTTAAATTCATCCCTGTTTGGATCCTAAGAAATGGAGCTAAGCTAAATGCTAACACAGTGTCCCTGCATGCTAGAGTGATTAAGTGCATGCGCTGAGACGGGAGAGATGTGTATAAACGTCTAAAATTTGAGGGAAGAGCATAGTGGAATTTTCCTTTAGCAAGAACAATGAGCTTTGGAAATACATTTTCCCCCAGTTTCACAGACAAGGCTTAAACTAGTCCCAGACTAAATTGCATGTTTGAGCTGTCTCAGGTGAAAACTTTTTTGCTCTGACATATCTTAAAATACGTCCGTGTCATTGTTCTGTGTTAAGATACACTCCTGTAATATTTTCTTGTGAGACATTTTTGTAAAAGTTGCTTAAATATCATAATTTAACCAATGCTTAGTCCTGACTTAAGCTAAACCCAGTTTGTGAAACCAGGCCTTTGGGATATTTTTGTGATTTATGCATCAAATGTGTTTACCTCGAAAAATTAGTTTCAAAGTCATACACCGACTTCTAATAAGATGTATAATTTGACCAGATCTACTATGTATAATTTATTAGTTTACATACTAAAATATTCAGATGTACAGTGTTCTTGTCAGTGACCTTCGCTTCCGGCTTTGCTACTGTTCGGACGCTCCTGCTTACTGCTCCGCGCTTTGTTCCCTTTTTCCATACTTTTCTCAGACTTTTCTAAGATTTTAAGCTCAGCATATCAGCACAGTGTTCAAACAACACATTTACAAAAAAAGGATTATTTGCCTCCCACTGCCAGCAGTTTACATTCCGGAGACAAGAAACAACAGACAAGAAAGAAAATGCCTCCTCAGCCTCTTCAGGAATCTACTTGCTGCACAAACTGCCACAGACTTCTACAAAGGATTGTGGTTCTTGAAACCAAGTTACTTACTGGACTTCCAAAACAGGGGGAACACTCAGCAGACCATCGTCACGGACCCCCTCAGCATACAGCCGGTGAGTCCCATCAACTTAGTCAATCTCAACAGTTTATAAGTGTAGAGGAGCAAGCCAAAACTGATCGACACACTAATCGATGGCACAAACAGGGAGCGAGACCCAAAGGCACTCGAG
>JAUCNO010000548.1:6227036-6243179 GCA_032353835.1 Enteromius viviparus | reverse complement strand
AGAGAGCATCCTGATTGGTTTACTAAGCAAAATTAGCCAATCAGCTTTCAGTGTGGACGGGCTTTTATTTCTTTTCTCTGAGAGCGAAGTTATCAGTTCAGTGCAGCAGCCTACGAGATCATCGTGGCAGAGAGAGAGAGAGGGAGAGAGAGACTTGACTGTAAACAGCATAACAAACATTGCAATAGTTTTGAGAAAAAAAAAAAATCTGCCTTTTCATTACACCAGAGAAAGACTTACCATGATGCAGTATCCATGCTACAATAATGATAGAAGCAAAGTCTTCATCAGTGTTGAAACATTCTCATAAGTACAAACTGAATGTATTAATTGTGTCCCCCTCTAAGAATTGCTCGCGAGAATTCTTTTGTTTATTGTCCCCCCCCTACTGTGAAATGAGATGTACGCCCATGATCCCACATTTATACTGTTGCTATTGCTTATACATTTACACCCTAGCAGAGTCCGCTTCTTTATATAAACATCCCAAAAAGAGATGCAACATCCAAATATTTTACTAGTTCTAGCAGTAATTGCTGCATTCAGTATGGATAGACACATTCTGATTGTTACTGAAAATGATTACATTAAGCCTAGCTAGGATATGGGCATCCATATACAAGTACAGATGAAAGAACTTCTTATTTTCTGAGATTTAGGCTTGCCACAGCAAATTACACATAAAATTACACATATTTAGTTTTGTGTGTCATGGCACAACATGAAACACAAGGCTAAACATAGTGGAATTACATTCTAAATTGTTATATCAATCATTTTTCAGTTCAGTGAACCACATGGATTATCTATAAATATATGCATGAATTATAAAACCTCAACATCCATCATACCAAATGAATATGATTCATTTTAAAAGAGCCAAAATCATAGAGAAAGTAGTGGTTAATTCTCCTTTCCAGTGTCTTTCCCACCATTTATCTCTCTTTCCTGTTTGGGATAACAAATTTGTGTTTTTTTCTTTGTTTTTTTTTTTCATTTGGGAGACTGTCTCTGCAAGCTTTAGTGCTTTAGAAACATTTGCTTTAATACAGGGTCAGCAATTTCCATAAACTCAAAGACTGGTTTCCGCCTATTGAACAGACTGTTGTGGAATACCGACCCTAAAATGTGCGGATATATGCTGTAATATCTCTCAAATGTCACTGTTTTTCAACCCAAGCTGACTATTAGGAAGGCCACACAAATACAATCACTTCCTTTGAAGATCGGTGGACCTGGAATTTGGTCTCTAATTGCCTTTCATGTTGGTTTATGGGTCGTAACACTTGGCTTGATATGAGCCATCCGAAGATAATGCATCATAGTAACACGACCCAATAAAACATTCCAGTTACTGTCCGTTACAGATAAAATGTCAGCCAGCCGCAGCTAAGCTAACAACCTCTTATGAGCCCCCAGTGAAAGCGGCTGTAAATATTTTCAGAACCTTGGTGGCAAAAAAAAGGACAGAGAAAAAGATGTGTCCTTTTCCATTAACATAACACACAAAAGTTACAACAGAAGATTGCCAAACAAGTCATACTGCCACTAAACAGAAAGCTTTCATAATGGTAATAGCATATAAATCCTCCTCATATTCAATGCCAGGAAAACAACATATCATTTCAGTGGGAAATTATGAGAAGCATAGTCATCAAGCTTGTACTCGTTTTGCCTGTGTAATTTTAATATTTCAAATGCATATGGCACATTCAATAAATGGAAATTTTAGATTTTTATTCTCTACAAGATGGATAAGATGATGATGAAATATAATGCTTATGGTTCTACAGTTTTATTTATTTTTTGATTTTTACTAAAGGTTTAGTTAAAATTTAAAAAGAAATATTTAATAATAATAAAAAACAAAACCAAACAAAAAACCGTTGAACCATAAGCATTATAGTTTATGTAACATATCAGTGTGTTTTAATATAAATAGTGTAGTGTAAAGTGTCAATCAAACAATTGTGAAAAAATGTGGAGTAATCATATTATTTACCTGTGTTGGCAAGTATTTAAGTGCATGCCTTATGGGATCTTAAGCAAACTTGTCTTCATTGTTTGAGCCATTGACCTCATTGTTTGTTTCATTTTTTTCTTGCGTGCTATCAATTGAATTCACACCACACACAAGCTAAGAGAGATACAGTATGTTTGCATTCAACTACACTGATGAGGGGATGTGAGAAATGTTTGGGAAGGTGATTAAACCAACCTTCACATCCTTACAGAGTTTATTTTGGCTGTTGTTAAAGTGCCAGTCTCCTATAATGCAATTGTTTGTATATATGCAGCTTCCTTTTTTAAGGTTTGCTTTTAACTGTTGATATACCTAGTTTGTTGTTAGTTTTTGTGCCCGTAGATACCATATCTTGGGTAATCCACTTTGGGTTGCTGTGCCGTGGAAAACCGCCAGACATTAATGCACTAAGAGAATCTTATTTCAGACTTAGTGTGGAATAAAAAAATACATTAACTTTAACGTTTTCAAATTTCAAAGAGTACATAAAGATTCATAAAAATCTCTTATGGATTTGAATTGGCATGAGGATTAGTAATGACGAAATTATTATTTTTGGGTGAACTAAACCTTAAGATAAGTGTGACATGTTCCTGGATCAACATCTGTGTTGACCTTGGAACAACATTGTGATAAACCATTGAACTTTGAAGAACTATAGTTTTTATGAAGTTTAGGCTTACAATTTCTTCAGATTTTTAGGGATTACCATGGTTAAGGTAAGGTTTATATACATGTATAGGTATTGGAAAAACAAAATATGTTGACTTAAGAACACATCTAATACAGGATGTGCAAAAAAACATGTTTACTGGAAAGAGAGCCAACAACTTGCCAGTACAATGTAGTCAAATTACCATTCATATATTAACATTGATGATTCAATGGCTACCTAATAGCTCTGGATAGTTAAGTTTAGGTATAGGGTAATATTTCAGAACTGAGATATTGAGCATTAAAGTACGGAAGAGGATTAGGGCCAAGCAATAATAAAAAAATTGACATAATTTCGAGATTAAAGTCGTTAAATTGCGGGAAAAAAAATCATTAAATTACGAGAAAAAAGTTGAAATAAAATGTTGAGAATAAACTCGTTAAATTACGAGATTAAAGTCGTTAAATATAAAAACAGCTAATATGCCATTAATACGCATGCTAATATGTAACTAGTTAATAGTTATTACGTATTCGTATGAGGTGGAAAACCGAGTGAGGTCGTAAGAATTAGCCACCTCGTAAAAGATGTGCGAATTGCTGTGAGACTAGGAATATTTGAAACAACATGAGTGACTAATTAATGACAGCAAATCCTTGTAATAAAGAAAGCAACTTATGCAACACATCCTTTATACTGTATGAGTCACACATTTACATCAAAACACTTTAACACTTATAGAATAGGTAACACTTATTCACTATTCACTAACTATATAACTTAGAATAAATAACTTCCTTATTTGCAGATTATTACTAATTACTAAGGTAGTTGTTAAATTTAGGTATTGGGTAGGATTAGGGATGTAGAATAAGGTCATGCATAGAATGAGGCATTAGTATGTGCTTAATTGCTACTAATAAATGGTTAATATTCTAGTAATATGCATGCTAACTGAAGAGACGAGCAAGATCTCACGGCAATTCGTACGTATTTACGAGGTGGCTAATTCGTACAAATATGTACGAGCTTACTCGTAAAAATTCATAAAATTTTTGCCAAATCATACACAATTTATGAATTGCCAAGTGAGAGTTTTTACGAATTACCTACACCTAACCCCGTCTGTAAACCGACCCTTAACTGGGGATTTTAGACAAATCGTACACAAATTGCATGAGTTCGGTAGTACGAATTTGTACAAATAAGCACAGATTTGCCAACTTGTAAAATATGTACAAACTGGCCATGAGTGTGTGTTGAAAAAGACCATAAAATAACTGTTACAAACTCAGCAGAACCAAAACAATTTTGAGATAATGGTTCTTCACAGAACTAACAAAAACATCTTAAAATGTTTTTGTTGTTGTTTTAATTCACTGATCTGAAATCTTAGCACACTGGACTTCATACCCACACTGATCTTCCAAAAATAAACAGCATTTGAACTGGCACAAACTGCAGAACTGGATCAGATGATCTGACCCCATAAGTCAGTCCATCTCTCACAAACAAGTTCTCCATGTTCTTTCTCATGTCTACAAACAGGCGGCTCCAACCTTCCCAACAGACCTCTGCTTCCCTACTTTGTTTTCTTTTTCTATCCTTCTCTGTCTCAGATGTCAGATCTGATCATCAGGCCTTCTACTTTGTACACTTCGTTCATCACTCAATCAGTGACGTAACGGCCATAAAGTACATAATTTGTACTCACATTTGTATTTGATCTTGAAGGACAGAAGAGGAACAGGAGTCAACCAATTTCCTCTTCATCTCCAGTGTCTCATATTGGTGACAGTGCTATTAATATATCTTTGGGGGAGGCCAATTAAAGATGTCATGATTTGCCTTTGCATGATTCATGGGATGGGAGGACGGCATGAAATAACTGACCGCTGAGCAGGAGATGTGCCACTCTGATGGGAGGAGTGTTAAAGCTGAGTGGGTGTAGGCTGGGGGTGGTGGTCTTAACAAGCAGATTCTGTGGAAATACATGAGACATGAACCATGTTTTCATCAGTGGGGGGTGGACATGCTGTGTGTTTGTACATGCTGATGTGTGTGTAAGTGTCAAGCGTGTTGACTGGTTCTCGTCTTGTTTGAGCAGTTCATGCACTTTGGCTCACACTCTGAAACTGTGATTTCTTACCCACCGCATCAGGTAGGACTGGTTCTGGTTTATTTAGAGCTTTGACTCTGTTTATATGTCATTGTAAGCATGTAAAATGTACTAAAAGGTAATAATTTGCAGGTTTGAATGCTCATTTATTAATTTGAATGCGTAACTAAATTCATGAACATTATTTAGTAGCCATGTGTAAAATCATGTATAACTTAATATCATACAAAGAATCATTATTATTTTCATTGCACAGTTAAGATTTTACATAAACATTAAAATGTATTCCTGCTACTGACATGCATAATAATGCAATTTATTAAAGAGACATGTGCAGTTATTTGTGGTTGTGTTTTTAGCATGGTGGACGATTAGGGGTGGACCTTTTGGTCAGTTAGCAACATCTTAAAACCACCCTGAACATTCTACATGGAAGGATTTATCTTAAGATATTTTTTGCTCTCTCTCTTTCTCTCTATGTCTATATATATATATATATATATATATACACACACACACACACACATACTGATAATATAGTGTTAAGAAATTCTATTTATAGGGTAATCTAATTTAATACAACCAAGATTGTGTTCACTTTTATAAAAAAAAAAAAAAAAAAAAATGAATGAACAAATTACTTGCAGATATGATGGTTACAAAATGATGCTAAAAGCCTGTTATCAGACTCAAAGCACTTTGTTTAGTCTGTTGCGTTCTTTCCATTATGTTTCACATACAGTAAAGTATGGCATGGCTCATTTATGAAGATGGTCTTTAACATACACATTTACCTTGCTATCTAAACGAGGACACACATAGTCAAGCTTTTTGCAATTCCAGTTAAGTATGTTACATACTGTATGAAGAAGAACACAATTTATGTTTGTCGTCGTAACAAAATCCATCTGCGGTGTACTGTAACTTACAAACAGTCTGCTAAAGACTGACTCAATGCTATTGCTTCACTGTAGCAATAAACTACTAAATATATACTAAATAAATAAATAAAAAATAATAAGAAGTAGCCAAGTCTTGATCATCTGCAACAATGTGACCAGTGATCAGCTGCATAAAACACTTATAGTTAGTTATCTATTATGAATATTATTTCGCTTTTCTTAAAGAATGGCCCTACAGTGGTTCACCTTGTCAAATCCAAGTCTTTACTTTAAGTGTGAGATGTTGATAAAGTTTTTTTTTTTCTTTTTCTTTTTTTAATCTTGTTACATGTGATGTTATACTTTTGCGTCCAAAATGTCTGAGTGCATGACACCCAAGAAGGTCCAAGTCTGAATTCATCCATAATTGAAGTTCGAATCCAAAAGCCCTGACTCCTCTTAAAACAGTCTTAACATAGAGTCTAAGTTTATGTAACTGGTCACTGAACTCATTTATTTTCTGCTGGAAAATCTAACAGATGATACAGTTACCACTGCTGACAGGATACGGCCATGTTCAGTGACACAACAAAATGAAGAGGAGCTGATAGCCTTGCAGTCAGAGCTTGGTAGAGAGACAAATACTGGCCCTAGCTTCGCTCTGCTATATTATTTAAATAAATATGAAAAATGGAAACATATTTTTGTTTAAGTTTAACTTTAACAAATACAGTTTGGTCTTGATTCAGTGACAACCAATGGTATGGAAGGACACAGCATGGCCTGACCTCTGACATCTACTGCAGTCGAGTGCCTGCAAGATGGTGCTGAAGTTAGCCAAATACATTTTGAGAATGGATAGAAGAGTACCACTTTTCTGTTAAATATCCAATATTTGGATCAAAATATTATATATTAGGTTAAAATTCACAGCCTTTATAAAACAGTAGGCAAAGACAGGCAAGACTCTGAAGTGCTTATCTGATGGACACTTTACTATCCCATGAGGCCATAGAAGAGAAGTTTTGAATGGAAGTGAAGCAATGCAATGGATGTAGTATAAAGTATACTACACACATTCAATTTTTTTTTTTTATTAAAAATACTATAAATAAAATAAAATAAAATTATAGAGCGTGCAATTTCAGATGCAGACTGAATGCTCTTTAATGTGCATGTGCATTAGCTGGACTATAACCTTGAAACGTTTTGTGTAAAAAAATGATTTGAGAAGGACAACTTATGATACCATCTGTCAGATTTTGTTCTTAATTTAAAACGTTATTTAAATGAAACAGTGTTAAATAGCTTTTGTGTCGTTTTAGTTTCACATGCATGCACAGATACAGCTGCAGAGTTAACCTTTCTTTACAAGGAGCATAGATTACATGATAATCAACAGAAATATCTATCTAGATTAAATATTGAATTTGTTACAATGATTTATTTTTAAATGGCAGTTTTCAGTTCTTTGTCAAAAGCAAAAGAGTGACCTACACAGCAAATTTTCTTGGTGGATTTAACTCCCTCAGAGTTAGTACTTGCCCAGTGTACATATGGGAATCACTGGTAAAATGTTAAACACTTTTGAAAGAGTTAACATTATTACCACTCTGACAGTGTTAACTAACCAGCTCTCAAAGCGTAACATTTTTACACCACAATGGATGATCATAACACAAAGGTTATTTGTAAATCTAGTGTACATATTTTACACTTTTAAAATGGAGGGAGTCATATATACACTGTCACGAGCAGGAAGTGAGGAGACGTGCGTATTCACTTGCGGGCTGTTTATTGAATGACACAGAGCAGAATGAGACAGGCTTAAAGGGTCATTACCGGCAAACATCAATGGAGGCAGAGCAAGAGAGTGGTCAAAGTCCATGCGAAGGTCGACAACAATAAATACAGTCCGTGGGGTGAGACAAAAGCGTAAATCCAGGGAGAGCAGGGGTCAGGAAGGATAAATCTAAACAGAACAGTGAGATACACAAAAACACAGAAGGAAAACACTAGGCAAGGCGACAGTACAATGAACCGTGAAGACATACAAACACATCCAGGGTTATATACACATAAAACTAGGTCAGTGGGTGGAGACTAGCAATGAGTGGCTATGGCAACATACAAGGGGGGCGGAGACATCAATAGGAAACCGTGACAACAGATGAGATGGGCGGTATGAAGAGTGGCTCATCCCGTCTTTGTAAGCGTTGTCCTCCCTCTGTATCGTTGTTTGTTTATTGATTCCGCGCTGCCGACCTAGCCTGCTCCCCGGATTACGTTTCTTGCCTTCTCCTCGGGACTCTGTACATAGATCACTCGATCCTACGCTCTGTCTCTGGATTTGTCTCTGTTTTGCCTGCTACATTGTTGTCTGCCGCTATCGACCTTAGCCTGTCAAGTTATTCTGTGAGTTCTCTCATTAAAGATACTCCGCACTTGGATTCGACTGTCTCTCCGTTCATTCGTGACATACACATTTCAGAATTGTTAAATTGGACTCAAACTGAGTTCATTGTGCGGTCAGTGTTCAGGTAAAAAATAATAATAAACATACCCCCGATGTGTAACGCGATGACGAAGCAGTTCTGCGTATGAAAACCATTTCAAACATGGCGTGTACCGAACAACAACAATCGTTTTGACTTTGCTGTTGCAGCTGTTTTGAGAAATTTTCATGACAGGTTTTCTTTGAAAATGGAGAAGAAGTAATTAAAGTAAGTAAAGACATTTTCCTACTGCTTTAATGAAGGTTACGGTGGTTTCAGGTTCCGCTGCTACGCATACGTCATCGGAATAAGTGGTCTGATTGGTTGTAGATTCGTCCAGTAGTATACAGAGGCATCTGATGGACGTAGGTTAAGTAGTAAGGTAACTTGGCCTGACTAAGCTAGGCTAGTTTGGAACTGTTTGAAGGAAGTAGACTCTTTTTTAAGCACGACAAGATGTAATCCTCTGCAGTTTTCAACCTAGCAAGAAATCCATATTTGCAGCATCAAAAAAGTGCTCCTGTAAAAACGTTTAACATCCATTTATAAAAACCTCTAGGTAACCCTAAAGGAGGGAATGGAGACGTTAGATACGGGAACTTGCATGGAAGACCAATTGCCTTTGAGCTTTAAGCAGTGCACCTGCAGGTTTTCGCTGAGGAGCCGAGCCAGCGTGAGGGCAACCCAGGACCGTGGCAAGGGGATGTAACGTCTCCGTTTCCTCCTTCAGGGAGCGAGGGTTACTTTCATAACCTAGACTTTTCCCTTCAGTCGAGTCATTCCGACGTTACATATGGAAACAGACCAGTGGAAAAGGCCATGACCCTGAGGCCCTGTGCCGTCAGTCAAACGTGCCAGCAGAGGAGTCTGCATGTAACCTTCCCAATGCCCTGGGGGCCAAAAGGGGACCACACAGGGCTGCCAGTTGTTACTGAAGCAGTTGGTTGGGGATGCAGAGCACATGTTTCAAACTTTCCCTTTATACATGTGAAATTCTTTTGTACAATTCAATATATCGATACGATTAGAATCAGAATCAGAATGAGCTTAATTGCCAGGTATTTACACACATGAGGAATTTGTTTTTGTGACAGAGCTCTGCAGTGGAACAGAATGACGGAGACATGACAAGACAAGAAACAAATAATAAAAAGAATTATATACAAAAAAAGTTTGCAAATATACAAACATTTCACAAAGTAGCACAAAAACACAATTAATAATATGGACATTTGGTAAGAACAGTAAGAGCAGGTGTGAAGCGTTTGTACATGTGTGATGATATGTGCAAAAATTACATTAAGTTTTGTGGAAATTGTGGAAGGGCATGGTAGGAACCTTGGATGACGTGAGAATCAGCCGGACCAAACTCTAGGCACTCTACGTTGGTCAGGCTCGCAGACGAGCAATTGTCCCGGATGTGAAAAGTAACACTCAGCAGTGTTAAAAATTTGAACTGTGTTTTTATGCCGGCGAGAGGGTGCTGTTCACACTAACTAGTGTCAATCCTCTAAAATTCAACACCACAACTTTAACACTTTACTGTAAGCGACCTCAACACCGGGATTTTAACACTGGAGATAATGCTGTATACTAGTTACAGACATACTGTAATACAGCCTACTTTAAAATAATATACTTTTACCAAAGTTTTATGTTTTCGGACACTTCATTGCATGCTAATTGCATGAACATGTATTAATAAGCATTTTTGATACACGAAAATATACTTTAAATTAATTTCTACTAAACATTTTTTTTTTAACATTGATATAGGCATATATTGTGGTGGTTCAGAATTTAAATATCCATGGACTGTTGCTAAAAGATAATACTCTATCAT
Organism: Enteromius viviparus; assembly: GCA_032353835.1. Classification (NCBI taxonomy): domain Eukaryota; kingdom Metazoa; phylum Chordata; class Actinopteri; order Cypriniformes; family Cyprinidae; genus Enteromius; species Enteromius viviparus. Next base: position 6,233,163 of record JAUCNO010000548.1, on the reverse strand, counting down.
TTTGGAAATATACCCAACACCAAATCCAACCCTAGACCTAAAAGCGTTAACAAATGCAAAACTGATTTGTTGATGCAACGTGTTATTTTAACTCCCCTTTTACACAGATTTCAATTGTTTGGTTTAACCGTAGTTACACAGGATTCAAACTGGAGCTCCTCGTCTCTCAAGTACATCTCTGTACTCCGTGAGCTACCGAACAAACCTACCATCTATGAAAACCCATAGATATGAAGCTGGATGTGATGCTGACGTTTAAAAGCATCCATTTTCAAATCTCCCAGCATATTAATATTGTTTTAAAAGTCATAACATGGTGTTCTTCAAGTAATTGTGAAAAAAATGATGCTTTAATAATCAAAACTCTTTTTTGTGTGAAAATGAATAAAAGATGTCAGAGTTTTACTGCCTGTAGTGTTAATTTCTTTTGGAAACTGCAGTGATATAAACTTGTTGGTATATATTTTGTGTCTCGCTAAAAAGTGCACCCAGGTATATTTATGCCATGAGTCCAAAATACCAAGATATTGCGTATCATATGCACACAAAAACTGTGTTGTTATATGCACCCCATTAAATGGCTGCCATTGTTAGAAACATCCTCATCTCCTCAGCTCAGACAAAACCTATGTTTTATTGAGCTGCAGTCTAAAGGCTGACTAATATTTGTTGTTCACAACTCCCACGGTGGCAGCTTTCATCTGTCTACTGAGAACTTAAACATGATAACCAAAACTAAATTGCCGTGTTGGGCTTACGTTTGTGCTCGGCTACACAAAACGTCCGACAGATGTCTGTGTCATTCCATCTGCTGTTAATCCAAACAGCCGTTTTTCTTAAAAGCCCAGTCAACAGAAATATATAAACCCCATCTCTGCCGCCCCAGCAGGAGAGGAGAGAAGATAATTGTTTTTTTAGTGGCCACAGTTGTGCTGATGAAGTGAATTTGACGTGGTACCTCTCCATAGCGAGAGAGGACCAGATTGAGTGAATCTTTAACTAGATCAAGAGGACTTTTAACGGGCAGGTTAACACTCTGCCAGATGGTGGTGCTCACGCTACACTTCTGATTAAACAGAGCTCATTTTAAAACAAGTTGCATTGTTAGATAAAGTAAAGCAAGTAAATAGCTGAATCCCATTAAAATATATCCAGGTGACATTTGACCTCAAAATCAAATTTCAAAATCAAAAGAAGAAATGAAGAGTGCAGATGCAAGTGTCTTCTGAAATATTTTTTTTTCTCAGACTCCTATGTTTAGGTTCAGGTGTAATGTTTAATTAACATGAAAACAACCTATTCATTGCCATTAAAGTGAAATTACCTACAAATACAGGAGGGGCTTGATAAAAAGGCTAATTTCAGAAGAAAATCTAAATCAGCGCTCTTCAAATTATAACATCCATGATTCTTTTTTATTTACCGTCGTAACGCAATATCAATTTTTTTCGATATTACCGTGGTCGCATGACTCGAACTTTCTGAAGAAAGTTTGCTCAGGCATCTCTATTTAAATAGAGGCAAATAGAGGCAAAATCACAGCATAGCCATCGTCTGTATTTTATGTTTACTTGGTTTCATTGTTATGCATTATAAATATAATTATATAATTATAAAGATTATAAATAAGGATTTTAATCTAGATTAACATCTTGTAAGGTAGAGCTAGTTCAGTAGGCCTTGGCGTGCATTTCAGTCACTATTTCATATTCAGTCTGTTTTTCTGACAACAGAAACCATGAAAAATATCAGTGAAAACAGTTATATTGAGAATTAGGGTGCATTGAATAACATTATGTTAACACAGAGAAGCAAGATAATATGACACAGTGACGTAATGAATATGTAAATTGATATATGACATCATCTAGCAATCTAAAACGGGTTTTAAATTTAGATGTGTGGAAGGTTTCAAAATGTTTTGTTATTAAAATTGAAAAATTGAAGTTTCAAAGTTTACAGATCGATGGCTAATGTGTGTGCCTGTGATATGTTCAGTGTTCATGTAAACTGTTTAATAAACACTTCTGGCACCTTTTTTTGAGTCTCTTAATTAGTTTTGTTTTTTATGTAAATGATTCAATAAATACCGTACCGTGCCAATCATACCGAGGTATTACCGTACCGTAAAATGTTGATACCGCTACATCCATACTGTATATATAATGTATTGTATTTAATTATGTTTTACCTTAATTTTACATAAAATACAAGAAAAACTTCACCTAAAAATGAAAACTGGACTTTAAATTCAATGCAAACCAATAAAACACTGCTATGTACAACGTTTATAAAAGAGCTTTAGCAAAATGTCCATTTTTGGATGTACTTTATTTTTAGGTGTACTTGATACCCTATGCTTAGGGTTAGAATAAGCGTTTGACTTAGGGTTAGTCATTATTCATAATGTATTGATATTACACTTGTAAGTACATGTAACAAGGCCACCTTAGAATATTATTAAGTGTTAAGTAACCATTTTCCTAGTGATTGGTTCTTGTGAAAAACAATTTTATACGCATGCACCTGTCCAATAAAATCACGGTAAACATACATTCTCTCTTGTACACCATCCTGCACGAGTCCAGTAAATGGTGGAAATGGACCAATGTTCTTTATTTGCTATTTAATAGCATTTGGCAAACTCATTTAAAGGTGCATTTCTGCCTTTTAGTCTACGTTTAAAGTTTCTATTTAAGATAATTGCAGTCTGAGAGAAACAATTATAATAAATTATATTATTATTACTATATAAAATTTTCTAAAAAATTATTATCAAATTATTATCTAGCTTAAGAGTAGTTACTCTGGTGCTCTGTGTTCTTGTTTTGTGCTTTAATGTGTTTATGTACGGTATGTATTTACGAGTTTGAAAGTGGTAATTAAGACATGAAGTGACTATATGTGGTTGCTTTTATCATCCATGTTCAAACTCTGCTTCTGCAAAATGACAAATAAAGAATGTGCATGCATGTGCTTATAATGCAACCTGAAGATAGTTATAACAATTTCATTCAGCAAACTTACCATCAATACCCTGCATGTGAAATGTTTTCTTACTGACAGACTTCCAAACAGAAAACTCTGGCCTTAAAGAAAAGTCTTTCCAACTTGTTGCAGGTATTTCACTGTGATTCTCAGGAATGTGTCCCCAAGTTATCAAAGTGAATCCAGATAAAGAGCATGGGAACACATGCACAACTAAAAGTGAGCCAGTGTCGCACATTTAGCTTCTGTGTTCTCTGTACAGGCAAATGTACAGCCGCCTACTGTTTTGCTCATTTAAAAAAGAAAACAGGACTAAATCAAATGGTGACGTGCGGAACTGCTTTACTGCAGCAGGCCTGAGGAGGAGACATGCAGGGGTGATATTTCATTATCCCGTTACCCTCGGCACCCTGATGTTGTGCTCCTCTCGCGATGAAGGCCACATCTGCAACTGATACTGATGTTGCTTTTACAGAAGAATGCATGCTTTTAAAACGTCTCGACTGTGAAACTAAAGAAACCTACATTAACTTTGCATATAAATCAAACCGCTTTTAAATCTGATTAACTGTATAGTCACTGAGTAAAGATTTATTTATTTTTTTGTTTTTAATTTTTTTTTCTGAAAAAAAAAATTCAGTATTTTATTTATTTATAATTAAACCGATAGTCTTTTTCATTAAAATTAAATTCTTGAATTCGAACTGAAGTGAGAAAAAAGATGCCAAATTATATCTGTAATTTAAAATATTTTATAGAGTTAAATAATTTAGCAGAGCAAATATCTGTTTATTGAAGTTTTGTGCACCATTCAGGATAAAAAATAATTTACAATTCAAATTTTAATGTGCATAAATATAGAACTGTAATTTGAAGGAAGTAGAAATTAAATTTAAGGAAGTCAGATAACTGCTGCAGCTTTTTAATTCATGTCTATTTGTTTGATGTATTGTTTATTTATAATAATAATAATAATGAACAACCCATGAATAGAACACACACACATACACTGGATATTTACAAAAGTTGATATTCCACCTGTATAATTTATTTATTACCATGTTGGATGAACATACCAAACAACTGAACATTTACTCAAATCAAAATATAAACATTTACAAGTTATATGAAGAATAAAGAACATTTCTGAATATATAGAACATTTTGCTGAGGGATAAATAATCAAAATTTGTGAAAACAAAACATTTCTTTGACTTGCAATACATACTGCAAATTCATCTTGCTGTAGTGTTGAAATAAACTATAATCCTGGTTTGTATTTAGATTTTGCTTAAAAAAACTAAAACCATGTATTGCGCCACCTTGTGGCAAACCGAATCTCATTTTGCCATTTTTAATTAAGTATGCAGAATGTGTTTCATTATTATAGTTTTGGACATTTATAAACAATGTTCTAAATGGATCATTTTTCCTCACTCTATCCTAGAAGCTCATTTTTTAACCACAAACAGGTTTGATTTTCTCACAGGCACTTTCCATTGCCTAGACCCCTGGTGACCTGTTTATTTAGGTGTGTGCTGATTAGAAATTCTCATGCTGTGCTCCTTTCAGCACACTGTGTATTGAACATAACAACTCTGAAATGCTCTAATGCACCTCTCTCTCTCTTCTTCTATCTCCTACATCAATTAATGGTGTAGTTAGAAAAGCACATTCTCTGCCACCTTCATGAGCACAGACTCTGCTTTATAGCTAGATTAGCGAGTAACAGTTTCCATCCATCTGATTGTAGTATGTTCTTCACGACACACATTTTGATAACAGGGCGTCCTGACTTTGAGCAGTGTATTTCCATGACTTTTCCATGACATTTACATTTGTTTGTGACTACTGATAACTATTTTCAGCTGTATTTCCATATGTATGCACAAATGTCTCAAGAAAGACACATAAACTTTACATCTCATGCATATAGATATGGGATATAACTATTTCCTTGCATGCTATTTATTTTAAATAGCAACATTTCCCCATTACACTGTAAACACAAACAAACATACAAACAAAACAATCATCTGATTAGCAGCTATGGCTGCCAAACAAAAGATTACAGTAAAATACCTTGATTGAAATAAACAAACAATAATTTTACAAAACATGTTTGTTAAAGATTTTACAGGGAGCAACAGTAATTTTACCATGTTTCAATTATGATATTTTGCTCAAATTTCTGTTTGGCAGCCATAGCTGCCAGTTATTTGACAAATTTTTTACTTATTTTATTGTTGCAAATTGCATTTTTACATTTATACCACCCCACCCACATATGATCCTACCCAGTTCCAATTTGAACACAAATAACTAAAGAAAAATAAATAACTAATGATACATATATTCATGCATAGCATAATTAAGAAAAACATATTAGTAGTAGTAATGATAAAAATAATAAGGAGTATACACATATCTCCACTCAATCCACATCTATAACTTGTTTTATTGCACATCTTACGGGACCATATGTTACCAACGCACTACAAACCATAAATACATTTGTGATGTGCAAATTCTGTCAACTGAATTGATCTGTCATATTTTTAAAACAATTACTCTAAATTACAAATTATATATTTTTTAAAATAAATAATATCAAATTATATTATTTATTATGTTTTTGTTCATTTGTTATTTTTTATTATTATTTTTTTTTTCTTACTTGAAAAAATGTAAAAAGCATGTTTCACTTCGGTGTAAATAAATACCTCTGAACTTTCTTTTAATCTTCTAGATACAGTAATTAAATCAGACTAAAACATTTGTGGGCCATTCAGAAATTTGAGTTTATATTTAATTAAGAATACATTTTTAATACATAAAAAACCCTGCTAAGGTTGCTAGTATGTTTAGCATTAGCTCAAAGATAAATGTCAACTCCCATTGTACTTCTGGTCCGCTCAACCCAACAAGCTCTGAGAAGATTCCATTGGGTCCCACTTTATATAAAGTGTCCCTAATACCTGTCTACTTACATAGTAACTAGATGTGTATCTAGTATTTAACCACAGTGTATGTAAAGATTGCTACATAGTATCTACAGCTGCAATATGTCTGTAACTACACACATGTAACAACCCTCAGAATGGTACGTGTAAGTAAAAAGTGTAACAGGACATTGGTA
>JAUCNO010000548.1:6089749-6101689 GCA_032353835.1 Enteromius viviparus | reverse complement strand
TTGTTACTGAAAAATGTGAACTTAACTTCCATTTATCAGAACGTGTTCGTTGATAGTATCTACCAGTAGTCTAAAATGAAATGAGAGACGTTACAGTATTACCCTAAATACATAAGTTATTATGTTATCACTCACTATATCAGGTTACATAATTCAGTGCATGTGGCATCCTGTCAGAGTTTTGTCTGTGTCAGTCCTTTTTATCTTTTACCTCAACAAACCTTGATAAAAACTATATCCAAAAGTCTTCCAAATGTAAACATGAAAGTGGACAAATGTTGTATAGGCAGAGGTGTTAAGGGAAGAGATGGGACTGATTCTCTTTCTTCATACATGGACAGCAGTAAGTCAGATGTGCAGATGGGTAGAACTCAGACAGGGGCCTTTAAGATAAGCCACTGTGATTCTACTATACATGCAAATCCTGCTCAGACACGCAGACCGCACAGGCATGCTTTAACTCATGGCGAGCGGAGCTTGTTGCGACTTAAATTTTACAGACTTTGAAGTGCTTCTTTAGCACACATGCAGAGTAATTGGAGGACAAGGGACAGCTTTCCAATTAATAGTAAGAACTGTTGGCTCATCAAGTGAAAGCAAAGAACTACAATAAATGACAAAAAAATGCCAACTACTCAAAGCTGTTGTAGAAGTAGGCTTAATCTCATTCACTTGAAGAAAATTGTTTTTCATGAATGTTCAAGAAAATTGGAAGTGTTTTGAAGGATGCAAGAGAAGGTGCAGTGAAACATGAGGCAAGATATTTTATTTGTGACAGTGTGTTTGCATATTCTCCTTAAATGATTCATTCAAATTGAACATTCTGGCAATTTCTCACCCCCATCCTTTTTCTGTATTACTTTATTCCATCTATGAAAAATCTCCAAAAATGTACAAGTTTGTCTAAATTCCTATTCTTTATGAAACCGAATAATAGTGACCGGAAAATAACAACCTCCAAAAGCATAATAGTTTTGCATTATATTTTCTGAAGCCATACACTTGCTTTTTTTCCTGTGACTGATCACGGTGCAGCAAGTCTGAAGACAATCATATGATCAATCATGTTTGAGGAAAAGCATTTTGATCAAGCATTAGTTGAGCAAAAACACACTAGTAATTAATGATTAACTTAACATTTTAATTAGTTTAATAAGTAGTGTGTTTTTGCTCAACTAATGCTAACTTTGTGAACAAATTAACCATTAATTAATGCTTAACTAATGCTGATGTGCTACCCAAGATTGTACTTAAGTGTAAGTAGCTGTTTAACAGACTCAATCTATTACATCTATGTAACAGTATTACATCTATGTAACATGCAGCTATTACAAAAACTGTAATTACAGGCTGTTCCATAATGTTACATTTACAATTACATGATAAGTACATTTTATTGAATGTAAGTACAATGGCTACTACTAAATACCTAATTAGGTAATTACTCTGTATTATGTCACCTTAAAATAAAGTGTTACCCTGAAGGGGTATTGTCACATGGACAACTTTTATGATGCTTTAGTTTCATGAATATTGAGGTTATTTTCATTGTATGGAAAATTGCACAAAAGACCTGTTAAACTTGTTGTGTGTCCACAAAAGGAATGAAAAACTATTCCTTTCACCTCAAGTTTTTTAAGATCTAAAATCTTCCTGTCATAATTATTAAAACTATGCTTTTTCAAAATCACAAGGGAGTTGCACTCATAGATGAACAGATTTGCTAAATAGCTGGTGGTAAACATTGCATTTAAAAATCTAAGACTAAATTGAAACGTTCACGTTATAAACCATACAGACAAAACTTCACATGTATTCACTTGTGGAAGAAGCTTTTCCCTATCTTTCAATGAAGGTCCTGTCTGCATAATGTACCTCCAATTGCCGTTTAAATAGTGGCAGTATTCTAGTGGAATGTAATAAATCAGCAGTGAGATTTTTCCTTCTTCCCAGCAGTCCCCACTCTCTCCGGCTCCTCAGATGGCTTCAAAGAGCAGGTATCCCACAAGACCCCAGGGGGCCCATGATTGAAAGCTCGGAAGGATGGACTGACTGCCAAAATCTTATAAAGAATGTAACAGAAGATACATACATTATTCATATTAAATTTTAATGCCCGAGGTACATTCACAAACACGGGGGAAAATAAGGGGGTTGGGGGGCAAAAAGACTTATTGAAAAATTTCACAGTCCTTGTTGGGGACTTAAAAATTTGTTATGCCAACAAAAAGTTGTTTGCATAAAGTGCCTATTAAATGCTGTCAGGTTTTTCTTTCTGCCTTTTTGACTTTGAATATGGAAATCAGGTAGACTGAGATGAGAGGACACCACGGTTCACAAGGGCCAAAGGTGCTATAACACACTTCTGACTGCTTTACCCAGTCACAGTCAGTCGGGTAGAAAGGAGGGGGGGGGGCAATGCTTATTTTAATACATTTCATTTCTATAGATTAGGTGTGACAACTTCAAATATTGGGGGAATCTTGGACGTAAAAGGCTTGAGCGATTTTGGCCTCCACGGGGAGGTTTCCAGATGTCAGACTACCAAACGATTAGCATGGCACACACATTAAGAGGAGGAGGAAGACACATATGCCACAGTGGTGAGGAGAGAGCAGCTTCCTTGCATGCCCGGTCAGCCAAGCACTGCAATCCACTCTCCATGTGTATGGAAAATCAGTTTTCTTTGCTATGCTACGCTGTCTCAAAGATGACGGCACATAATCAACTGATATCAAACTGCCTCGGAATGGCTAACTCTGTCTCAACGGAAAGGAAAAATAGGGCAAACCCCTGTTGGTCGAGCAAAGTAAATTGATTCTAGGTTGATTTGCACATTAACATTGATTATGCTGGCTTGACAAAGCCAACAATCTGGATTTGTGCAAATTTAGTTTAGTGTTCATTCCGAATCTCAAAACCCTTCATGATTCCAAGGCTTCCATAACTTTAGAAACATTTATCCAAACTTAGCACAGTCTTTCAGTTTGTTTCGACTTGGCATCTGATCAGACTTATGTTTTCCCCATAGTGAACGAATAAGAATCGTATACTGTAATTCCACCTTGATCATTTACACCCAAAGAACTCTGACTTTATCTATCAATGCCCCCAGAATACATTAGCAATCATATCTATGCATTTTGTTTATTTAGCTTCATTCAAGATTTTGTCAAGCCAACATTCTTACAGCTAGTCTTTTACCAACTGACTGACTGGTTTGTCTATCAATCACTAAATGAAGTATACATAGACCGTATTGCCAAATTTATCATATGGTTCTTTGAAACCAAGAATAATTACATCGTAGATTAGCCTTGTACGTATTTCGCGTGAACAATCATCAGCCTCCCAGGTGCAACGGTGTGAAATGAATTTGTCATCAGCTTTAAAGCTTTTTGTGACAGGTCGTTTGAAAGTCAGACGGGCTGCTCGACGTGATGGGTCGCTTTCCTGCTGCTTAGCTTCTCTGCAACCCAGCAGGTTTGAGGATTAAATTTAGGGCTCCTGTCAAAGCCAGTGACAGGCCTCAAAGGGGCTTCTCCCCCGATCCCTGTTATTATTGCACGGGGGATATGTTCCATCGCTCTCTATTAGCAGCCAGAGGTACTCCGGTAAGATGGTGTAATGCGCTTTGGGCTTAGGCCTGTGTCATTCACTCTTACCCAGGCCATGACAGTGCCGGGGCTAGGTCGATTTTCTGTGCCTTGCTGTTGCTTATATGTTCAAAGTGAAGATGGGGCTCTGTCACAAGTTTGGAGTTTGTCATGAGATCCTCTTAGTGATGGATGGATGACATTACATTGAGTATCGTGGAGGGATTATTGTCAAGAATGCCACAGCAAACATACCACACAATGGCTTTTAATAGAGTCCTAAGTGTCATTTAATGGACGCTTTTGCACAGAGCTCAATGACATAGTTCAGCTTTATTTTTTAAAGGTAAATCTAGCAAGCTAGTCAACACGGTTGAAATCAAGCTTATGGTACAATATTTTCTGACATGGCTTTAGTTGATTCTTAGGATTATAAATGATATTTCAATTTTGAAAAATGAGCCTATACAAGGGCTATAAATCTTTTTATGAGAATAGACTCTCTTTTCAATTAGAAGGTTGGGAGTAGTTATTTGGGAGTAATTATTTTCTTAACAAGCTAGTTATTTATTTTTTTATTTTTTTTATCGAATTAATGTATGAATCAGCAGTCTTTTTTGCCTGTTGTGGGGAATGTGTTTTAGTGTTGACAAGAGTTACAGCAACTGCATGTAATTGCATTTTAATTATAACTTTAAACATAGTTTCAAGGACTTTTAACAATGACAGGAAGGACAAGATGTAGTCTATCAAAGAGAAAAAGCCATGTACAATGTGACTGGGTGCTTATGTATTACAAAAAAGAACAGTACATTTCCACATTTGTTTCTTTTCACTTAATTATCCAAGCCAAGCTCACTGAAAATGTGTGCTTGTGGCAAAATTTCAGCAAACAACAAAATTAGGTGCATTAATGCATGTTTTGCTGCAATTTCAAAGTGACACGTCCACTAAGTGACACTAAAATGCACCTTCAATATGTGACTTTGGTCATCATTTTATTGCATTGCTCCAGGCATGCATTGCTGTATTTTATTATGTCACATCAGTTATGTATTGCAAAGGTTCAGAATCAAAAGCAGCTCAGCTCATTTACAACATCCAGCATGTGACCAAACCCAACCCTTAACCTACCTAATAGTGTTAAACAAATAGTTCACTCAATTGTTTTTTAATTATGTTACTCACTCTCATGACGTTCTAAACCACTAAGATCTTTTGGTTACATTTTATTTTAATAGTCCACTTTAGACATTCTAACATTCTTCAAAGTTATTCTAAGTAACTTTGTAACTACATGTGAACTACATGTCAACTAATTGTCATTAATTTGCAACTGCATGTACTAACTCTCTGTTAGGGTAGGTTTGGGGTTAGTAGAATAAGTTGGCTTACAGTATACTTACAAAGTTTCTGAAAGTCAGTATATTGTATGTTATGGACCCATTAAAATAAAGTGTCAGAGATTACTAAGCAGACAGTCTACTAATACTCTAATGACTGATAGTTCATATTTAGTTGCAAATGTACTTATGCTTAGTAGAATGTCCAGTGGACTATCAAAATAAAGTGCTGCCAACCTTTGTTTACCTTCAGAACACAAATGAAGACATTTTTTATGAAATCCCAGAGCTTTCTGACCCTCAACAGACAGCATTGTAACATACTTTTTCCCAGCCCAGAAATGTAGAAAGGAAATTGTTAAAATAGTACATGTTAATGCTGTTTCAAAGCAGACCAGAGGGACACTGCCTTTAGCAATATTAGCTGTATAGCATCAAAAGTTATTTCAGGAGGAATTTCTCAAAACAAGATTTTATAGAATATACCTAGGTAAGCCAGTGCTCCATTTACCCTCAAAATAGTGAGTGAGTGTAGCAAGAACTCTTGAGACTGAGACAGTGGCCTGAAGCAGTGATTAGCATTAGCTGTTAGCACAGATTCAACAATCATATATTCCTCTTTACACTATTAGCTCCTTCGATCAGTTCCCTGGGCCAGTATTTGCCATTAAGTACTTGTTCAGCCCCCCTTAAGTTGGGTCTGTTACTACGCCCCTGAGAAAATCCTTGGGAAAATGTTTGTAAGGTTAATGAATTGCCAATCAGTGTTTACAGCAAACACAGGGTTGCCAGCCGCTGTGGCTAGCCTTGAAGTCGGCCACCCCAGGGTCACCACTTGGTAGAGGCACGGACAATGCTGCTGATTGGAATAGCAAACATTAGCTGCTGAGATTCAGGGGTCAAAGAGAGGAGACTAGTGAAACGCAAGACAATGATGTACTGTGAAAATGGGTAAGGAGCACTGAGGGAGAAATACTGAATATATAAATGAAATACAAATTGCTTGAATTATTATTTAACACCAGAATATTTGAGTTTACACTGAACAATATTCATCATTAAACTGTGATTTAACCAGTTTTTAAATGTTAATTGAATTTAACAATATTGCATTAACTCTTTGCAATATATTTATTGGTTTATTTGTTTTTCAGTTTAAGGGGTAGTTCACCCCAAAAATGGATATTATTCCAATAATTACTCAGCCTCATGTGGTTCCAAACTCATAAGACCTTTGTTTATCTTGGGAACACAAATTAAGACAGCAAAAGAACTACTACCTTCAAGGCCCAGAAATGCAGTAAGAACACTGTTAAAATAGTCCATGTGACATCAGTGGATCATACACTGAGTTATAAAGCAAGAAGAATTGTTTTTTTCTTGAATTGATTTCCAAACTAGAAGCAACACAGAAGAGAACTATATATATATAGATATATATTCTCATAGCTTCATAAATGTATGATTGAACCCCTGATGTCACATAGATAATTTTAATAGTGTCCTAAATACCTGTTAACAAATGGTAAAAAAAAAACAACAACAAAAAAAAAACATGGTAGTTGTATTGCATTCTATGGAGGGTCAGAACGCTTTTGGATTCAAAGCTAATGGTTTTCATTTTGGGTAAACTGTCCCTTTAAATAATCAACACGTTAATTTTGGATGGATTGAAATTTTGTTCACAAAATCCACTTATATGTTAATTCAGATTCTATAAAACCCTGGTCTGTATTTGGCCTCTTCCTGTCTAGGTGGGCAGTTCTTGGCAAGAATAAGATGCAAAGCGGACATGCTGACATTCAAAAGTCTGAAAAGACCAAAATCAAAGCTTGCAGGGATAACATGCATAAACACACTCAAATTACACAGCTTATAGACACTGAAATTATACTGTACAAAATCAGGGGACAGGAAATACAATAACATATACTTTGAGAAAGCCAAAGAGCCAACTAGAGGTAGGATAGCAAGCAAAAGCAGAGTTTCTAAATACCCAGTGTTGGTCTAAACCAAAAATAAGAGCAACACACATGATATCCTTAAATATTGACCCTCTACATCCTTTTAAACATGCAGGAGCTGATTTAGCTTGTTCTAGCGCTAATGGAGCAGAATACTAAATGTGCTAATGTGTTTAGAAAAGCAATTCAAGAGCTTGTCTTCAAATCAATCCAGTTTAAAGTTCAATATCGCACAAAGCTAACGAAAGGTTTCCAGTGGCCCTTGTTTCATAAAACCACTTTAAGGCCATTTTGAATCTCAACAGTTTAACCTCAGCTCAGAATAAATGAGGCATATTGACTTTCTTCTTTTTTTTATAAAGAGAAATCTCCGGAAAGCCAGCAAATCCCACTTATGGAACACATTTAAAAGGAGAAAGCCCATTAATTGGGTTTTAAATGAAGCAAGCTCCCTCTCTCCCTGGCTAGAGTCGAGGGGCCCTTTTAGGTTTCGTGAGAGGGGGTGGGGGGCTCGGTGCACCTTAGCGCTACTGCGTCCTCCTGGCCTTCCCTTCCATGGTGGGGCAGACAATGAGCTAGCTGTGTCCCCCACAGACAAGGCTCTGGCCTGGGAGACCATACCCATTGCTCTGGGGGCGGAGGGCTAATTCAGGAGGGGTAAAGGGAGGGAGCTTGCACACTGTGGGAACAGCCCTGTCGTCGGCGGACGGACAGCAGAGAGGCCAAAGCCACTCATCATTTGCAATTCAGATCATGAGCAGCCAGTCCGGGAATCAATGGTGCTGTATCAATCTGCCGACTGCAAATGTCATCTGCATTTTGATTCTTGACCCCCTTTCTAACGCTCCCCACACTGGGGCCATTGTCCTGTGGGGGCCACCCCTCGCTGTGTTCTTGCGTTCCCTGCCCAAAGTCCCACATTAGCCAGGCAAAACCCACAAGCTGCGCTGCCTTTCAGAGCAGCCCCAGTCGCTGCTATTTAGCCGTGTGTTCTGCAGGTCTCTCACAGCCCCATAAAGGAATTAGGAGCGCGAGACAAAGCTGAAATACCAGTCACTATTTGGAAAGCTAAATGGCGCTAACCTTTGTGGCCATTGTGGCATATAACAATTTGTGTCACAAATCTAGTTAGAATGTAATGGTAAATCAGAACAAAACAAAAAATGGCAAAAGTCACAGCGGTTGGAGCATGTTAGCTTGATGAATGCCACGGCCGAGGAACCAAAAAGGGATGAGAATGGGAAACAAACAACAATGAGAACACATTAAAAAAAAACACATACATTTGTTGCTTGTGTTTCCTTATAACCTTCTATTTAAAAAAGTAGTAGGTTGTAGTTTTTTCATAACCACGTTTCACTTTTTAGGTTTCTTTGTGCCATTTTGAACATTTTGTTTTATGTTTATGTCAGTTCATAGACTTATTTATATAAGGAATTGATAAAGTGCAATTCTAAAATTATCGAGCAAAAATGATGATGTTTTTTTTTAACTGCAATGTATTGTGTGCATGTTTCAAATAGGTTCTAGTCATTGGCCATCTTGATCTGAACAAACCCATGGATGCATGCATAAATCACAAAAAAACTATAACTAGACATATATTCATATCATTGACTTTCATTCCTCTAGGGGGAAAAAGAGAGAGAGAGACAGATTAATTAACTCTGAGAAATTTCATGTCATCCCGGAATATCCAAAAGAGGTCCAATGAATTAATTACCTATGACTCACAAATTCAGATCTTTTGATGGTGTTTACTGTTTACAAGAAAAATGATGTAGCTTTTGAATTAGCCATTTAAAATAATTTTACGCTCAAGTCTCTTCTTTCACATCTTTCATCTAATGCTGGAAACTTTGAAGAGAAAGACACACTCAAACAATCACACAATTGTGAAAAACAAACAGACAACCTATTACAGAATCTCAATAGAACAAACAAAAAATCCCACATATAAACATGCTGATTTTGTTAATGCATTTGTCTAGTTTTGATAGACTAAATACCCATGTAATTATGTATTAATGTTGCAGTTTCTTCATGAGGTCAAAACATACGCAACAAGTATTCATAACAGCCATGAACACTTGGCAAGTGCATTGCAACATCAATGGAAACTATGCATGGTTTTCTAACTACGTTTTCTCCTAAAATATCAGTGGCTTCTGTTAAATCATGGCACACTATGGTAATAACAAACATTTCCAGTCATATTTATTTTTATTTTTTTACTAATTTATTCAATTTACACTGACTACAACAAGAACAAAAAAAGTGCAACACAAATAAGAACAGCAGCATTTCAGTTTTATTACTCAAGTGATTCAGCTGTAAGTGTGGCTTCAAAAACACTGATACCACGGTTTTTACATTGCCAATGAAACCATTATCAAAACAGCTGCGGTAATGTCACACTGATGTAAAAAGTACTCAAGTTAGCAAATGATGTGTTTAAGTTTAGTCAGATTCTCTCTATAACTGCTAAAAATGTCATGTACTTGCTATAGAAGACCACAAAACAAACACACACAAAAAACACCAGCTGTCCACAGAGGCCAAATGTTATTTCGAAATCCTGATGTTGCAGGTCTTTTCTCTGAGGCATTCTGTGCTCTGAATTTATCCTGTGGCAACATTTGGACCCCAACTGAGAATAAACAAATAAACATATAGATCCTTCTATAGGTAAGACACCAAGGGACCCAGGCATTAACATTTAGGCAGTGCAGGCTCATAAAAGGCCTTGGTTTTCAGCACCACTGAACAGACAAGCACAGTATAGTAATATTTTAGCAGCACGTGTATGTATGAAATACAAAATGCTAAAGCATCATGGCTATAATTAATTCTCACTTGTGATTTTAACAAACTTTTAACCATATTCAAATTCTGCAGTTTGACTTGTTTGTGCTGCAGACCTTGATTCTATGTGGCTTGCCTAGGAAATTAGTTGCCCTCATAGTTTTTCTGCAGTGCTGTGTTTGTATGCTAGGGGCTACAATGTATACAGACTACATCTACGCTACTCCCTAAGAGAGAAAAATGAAAAAAAAAAAAAAAAGAGCCAAAGTACATGTTGCCTCTTTCCCTCGCTGTCATGAGCGACACATGAAGAGTCCCCCCCCAGCTCACTGCGCCTCACTGCTGGTCCGCTTCCGTATAGTAATGATATACAGTGCATTTCAGTCTGAAAGGCTTAATTTGGGAGACTGTGGGCCCCGTCTTCTTATGTTTCCCGCACAGTAACACCACACTCGGGTCCAGGCAGCGAGAGCAGCAGACTTGTGTTTATTTATGAGAGCTTCTTGCTTCATTCGCCCTCAATCATTCATGAGGCTGGAGTGGACGGCCAAGTCAACCCCAATCCAATTCAGTTCAAACCACTGCTGAGGAAGAGACGGCCGAAAACACAGACAATTTACTTTCCCACCCAAATCAAAATAACCCCAAACATAATGACTTAATCAATAAGTAATGCTCGCTACATATGGGACATTTTTTTATTTCGTCAAGCCCAAGTAACAACCTTTAAAAACCCAGATAAGAGTTTGATTGACGTGACCACCACTGACACTCATGCAATCTTTATGTGCCTTATATTTTAAGAGCTGATTACCCACTCCTTTAATAAATAATTGTTTGTGCTAAGTCTTACGAGCTAACCTGATAACCCGCGACAATGCTCATAATTCTGCCCAGACCTCCTTATCCGATTATCTCCATTAAACATCAGCTGTTTGGTAATCCGTTCCTAAGTAATGAATGGGGAAAACAAATCACATCCATGCTAAATAAATTTCAATGTTCCTGTAGTCAACGGCATGGAAATGTTATAAAGTTCTAACACATTCATATATAATATTTACTGTGGAGAATGTCATCATTAGCATAAAATGTCCTCCTTAAGACCTACAAACCTTACAAATTTAACCCCACATTTGACATTATAATGGGTTTTTACAAAGCCTTTATGTGTTTGAGTGAAATTTCCAACAGAGTTAGGGCTTGTCTGTGTTATTCATGATTTTATGGACTCTAACAAAAAACAAGTAAAAATTACTTTTACTACTACTACTAAATACTTTTAGTTTGCTGAATTATATTACAGTCAAACTAAATTTACTCTTTAGTTATTGGGAATCTTTTTTGTTGACAGTCAAACACCTGCTAAGCTGATGCTAACATTGCACAGTTTGCTGCAGCGAAAGTTGGGTAGCGAAATTTCACAACCAGTCACAGCTGTCAACACTGTTTGCTACATGCTAGAGCTAACTTGAGACGGGCTGGATTTGTAATTTAGGGGTTGGGGACATCTTCAGTGTGGTAATTTCAATTCCTAAGTTGCACAGTATATTTCATACATCTGCAAAATTTAAGAGTAGGCCTACTAGTATAGGAAAAAACACAACGTTTGCACATTTAATATTTTGCAGATGTGCTACAAGAAACCATTTATAAATGCTTACCTTTTTGACTAGCCTCTCATAAACTCATGGCACAAAGTACGAGTATCAACCGCTATAGAGACAGTATGAGAATAAAAACCTCATACACAACATTAACAGTGCAATCAACTTCCAGCTGAGCCAGCACACTCCATAAATCACTTCCTTTTTTGTGCTACATTGCTAGCTAAACACTGCACTCCCTGCCAAAACGACAAGAACTATTTATCACTTTGGCCATTGCAAATATTAATTTATGGCTTGAGTGGATGCACATGAGTTGTCCCAAACCAATACAATGATGTGTGGAAATATAAACAGAGCAGGAAATTCAAATGCCTGGAATGACACTTAAGACTGATAGTACATCTGTCATCACATCTATATTTACTGTAACATGTTTATTGCCTTTAGCATGTCCCAAATGTTACAGCACGCTTAACCTAAATCCTCCCATTGTTGGCCCTTAGCACATTAGCTACATGCTTTTCAACACATACAAGCTCTAACACAAATATATATATATATATATTAGGGCTGTCAAAAATAACGCGTTAACGGCGGTAATTAATTTTTGTCGTTAATTACG
>JAUCNO010000548.1:6071203-6081313 GCA_032353835.1 Enteromius viviparus | reverse complement strand
CCGGGTCAGATGACCCCTCTCTGGTAGAGCTAGGGGGATAGGATCAAATGATCCCTCTTTGGGAGGGCTAGTGTTAACTTATCCGATTTGAAGAAACAGTTTACAGTTTTTGTGAAGTTACAGTCAGTGTTTGGTGCTTCTACATCAGTGTCAGTCATCTATCATTTCCTCTGGTTTTAGGAATTACTCATGGTTAACGGTAGGTTTGAGTGTAGAGATATGGTCAAGACTATATTTTTGCAAAATTTTGGGGTCACCTAAATATGTTGACTTATAGTGTTAAAAACATGTTAGGGGTCGCCTAACCTGCAACTCTGCAAATATCTGCAAGCGCCACGTGCCAACGTATAGGACGATGCTACGCTTCTTGTTGAGTGAGCTCGTACACTGAGGGGGCAGGGCACACCCTGTGCCTAATAAGCCAGGTGATGGCATCCACTATCCAGTGGGCTATCCTCTGCTTGGAGATGGCATTTCCCTTGTGCCAGCCTGTGTGACAGACAAAGAGCTGGTCTGAGATCCTGAAGCTTTGTGTCTGGTCAACGTAACATCTTAGTGCTCGGACAGGACATAACAACTGCATGGCTGGGTTTGCCTCCTCAGAGGGCAGCGCTTCAAGGTTCACCACTTGGTCTCTAAATGGAGTCATGGGAACCTTGGGCACGAAGCCGGGGCGTGGCCTCAGAGTTACCTGTGAATCCTCGGGCACGAACATGATCCATCGACCAAAATTGCCTGCAGGTCCCCTACCCTCTTGAGGCCAATGCGAGCAGGAGCACGGTTTTTATTGAAAGAACATTTAGCACTACTGCTGGCAAAGGCTCAACTGGGACTTTGAGGGTGAAGGCAGACAGCCTTTACTCCAACCCTTGCTACAAGAAAGAAAGCTCAACTCTGACCGGGCATCTCAGAGGGTTCTTGTTGAAAAGAACACCACTCGACGAACAGGTTTCATTTCAACCCGTAGGCATCTCTAGTTGAAGGTGCTCTTGCAGAAGAAATAGTGTCAACTACAGCTTGGGGTAATTCATCTAGAACCTCCCCATCCCATCCAGGGACCAGACATGGAGTTTCCAGAGGTCTGGACGCGGGTGTCACAGGGTGCCCCGTCTCTGAGTCAGTAGATCCTTCCTCAGAGGAATCGGGCAAGAAGGGGCTGTCACAAGTAGCATGAGTTCGGGAAACCAAACCTTCTCCTTGTCCTCTCTGACCTTGCACAGGAGCAGTGCTAGAAGGCTCACTGGTGGGAACGCATACAGTATTTTTGCAGGCCAGCTGTGTGCCAGGGCATCCTTGCTGAGAGTTCTGTCAATTAGGGCGTAAAACAAATGGCAGTGAGAGGTTTCTGGAGAGGCAAACAGGTCTACCTGAGCAGCTCCGAACATCTCCCAAATCAGCTTGACTGTCTGGGGATGGAGTCTCCATTCCCCGGTGTGTGCAGCTCGAGACAGCTCGTCGGCTGCCTAGTTGGCGGGTGAGCTGCGACATGCGACGGGAGCATAGACCACCTTGATGTACATGGACCCCCACCCGGGGGTGGAGGTATCTGTGAACACAACAGCATGCTTGGAGACCTGCTCTAGAGGCACTCCTGCCCAGAGAAAAGAGAAGTCTGACCATGGGGAGAAGGTTTGGTGGCAGGCCGGTGTTATCTGAACCCTTAAGGTGCTGCGTCCCACGTCCACCTCGGGACTCGATTGTGGAGCCAGTCCTGGAGCGGTCTCATATGGAGCAACCCTCATGCAGTGTCAATGCTGTAGCTGCTACCATATGCCAGGAGCCTCTGAAAAATCACTTGAAAATGCGTTTCTGCGTCAACATCTTGAACGGGAGCCTGTTCAGGTAGCGGAGCCTGGGATACCAGAAGTGGCGTCTGCCCAGCTTTCGCCGGAACGAGCACCAGATCGCGGCAGCGGGATGGGGACTCCACACCCTTTCAGGTAGCGGAGCCTGGTCCGCAACTCTGCAACGGTCATCTTCCCACAGGAGGAACATGACTCGTCCACAAAAGCTGCCTCAGCGCGCTTAATGCCTAGACACATGAGGCAGTTATCATGACTGTCGCTCAGCACCAGGTAATGATCGCATCCAAGAACGCACGGGTAGTACGACATCCTTAAAAAGGAACATCTTTACATAGACAATCCACCCATGAGCTTGCTCTATATTCTTTGCTCTTTTAGTTTTAAGGCTGAAGTGCACAGGGGAGATGGCTGCCTGCACACAACAGTGGGTAGTGCAAACTGTTGTGGCAATCCACTCGACTGGAACCACCACCAGTCTGAAGGTCTCAGGAACAGAATCTTTGTATGAAGCTCGGCTCCAAACTGAAAAGCTAATGATCGCTTAATCCACTGCCTATTTATACTCGTTCTGCGATCAGATGCAGCTGGATGTTAATCAGCTCATGCCAATTTAATTTCGGCAGTAGATTGGTCATCTCAAAGCGAAATTCTTATTCGTCGGTCACCAACATGACTCGAAGTGACCGACTGAAAGGGAACCACAGTTTTGTAACATCCCCACACACAAGAGTAAACATGCTTACAAGTTTACATATGACACCTGGGGCCTGTTCCATAAAACAAGTTTACCAAATAAGTCAGGTTTATTTCAGTTAGTCTGACTTATTGCCAGTTAATTTGGTTTGAAACAAGTCAGACTATCTGCCAAAAGCCTGGCTTATTTGTTAAACTTGTTTTATGGAACAGACCCCTGGACAGAGAATCTGCAATAACATTGTCAACACCTTTCTTGTATTCAATTTGCAAATTAAAGCTTTGGCAAATGAGTGCACAGTGCATCAGTCTTTGTTTTTTGTTACACATTTGCTGAAGAAAAACAAGTGGATTACGATCAGTGTATACATCAACAGGTTAAAAACTAGAGCCAACAATCTAAAAGTTTGAGAATTGACCCTTTTATTAATTTGTTTTATAATCTGAAAATTTACCTGGCAACTTAAAAAAATAGAGGAGGTGGTCCTAACATGACGAACAAAGTGAGGTTCAGTCAGAGCTTACACATTAATGCAAAAAGGCTATAAATAGCATATTTTAACAACAGTAAATGAACAAATTCTACATGGGGTTTAAAGAGAATTTTGTGTAAAAGTGTACTATTAATCTCATAAATTGTTTCCCTAACATGATGCTAATGTTAGCTCTAATGCAGTGACAGAACAGGTAAGGCCACAAGAAAATATTTCATTGTATTTATCTAGAAATGCTTTTGATAATAGTTGGGAAAATGTTTACTGGAAATGAAGTGATGTGCCTTGGAAAATGTTTTTTTGCCAATATAAAGGCTGATCATGGTTAAATATGCACAGAAGAATGATGATAGAATAATTCTAAAAAATATGTCTCATGTTTGGTGGAGGTGTCAAAAGTTTCCTTAAACTAGTTGGTCATGCATTTCTTTATTTCAACACATTTACGGGGAAAATCCTAGTATTTTAAATTTGTGATTAATCGAGATTAATCACAGTTCATGGCCCTCCTGTTGGTAGCCTTTCTGGTTCAATTATAGCGTTGCTCATCATAAGGGATCATGTGCGAATGTGTGCTGACAGAATGAGAATCCAATCAGCTGAAGCATTAAGATTTTTTAACTTTAAACTGTTGATTCTGACAAAAAAATAGGTTATCTATCTAAAAACAAAAAGAAAAAAAGTTGCCTGAATCAGGAGAAAAATCAGGCACTGTTTACAAGTGCAAAGAGTCTAAAAGAGATCTCAACAAATATGGAGATGAATTATTGTAATGTTTTTATGAGCTTTTATAATTTTTTATATAGACTCTCATTCTGACGGCACCCATTCACTGCAGAGGATCTATTAGAGAGCAATATTTCTATATTTCTCAAAATCTGATTGAACAGACACGCTCATCTACAGCTTGTATGGCCTGGGGGTGAATAGCTACTTTTTTAAAACAATTTTTCAAGAAATGTATTCCTTTAAGGATTCACCCTAGAATCATTTAGTATCTGAATATCAATGTGTTTTAAACACTTTAAACTATTTAGCAAAAACATTTTTTTTGTCTGGTTTTTTTCCACAGACATCCACTCATGTTCATCTTGGTAATATCTCTACATCTAGACATTCTGCCACTAATCGGACAGCTAGTTAGACTCATTTTGCACAGCCTGTGGTGGATGTCTGGACCGCAGTCCACGATCAACTCCAATCGTCGCCTGTCTGTTTAATTGAAGGCAGGGCTGAGGTGTTTCTCGCAGACAGACAGGCGTGTGTAATTATTTCAGCTTGTCAGCTCTCATCCTGTCTGTCTGTCTGTCTGTCAACTGCTGTAAGACATCCACTGCTGCAGGGATCAGGGAGACACTGAGCCGGGATACAGGGATGAAAGAACAGGGATCTGGACAGAGGAGAAACTGGAGGTCAGAGGAGAGAGAGAAGCAGGCAATTGCTCATCTTGTCTCCTGCCATCATTGCTGTTGGGTGAATGTCTTCCAATATATATATATAACAAAGAAATTCACACTTGGAACTGCTTGAGGGTGTGTAAATGATGACAGAATTTCAAACTATTCCTTTAACAAGTACCTAACTATTAATAAGCAGCAAATTGGGAGTTTATTAAAGGGAACAGTTATTAAACAGGAACAGACTAAAGTGTGACTGAAGTTAATATTAAGTTTTAAAAGCAATTCTGTTTTTGTATGATTTAGTCACTTTTGTTTTAATAAATGCATCTTTGAACAAATCAATTCAGTGTATTATTGAATGACGCATCCATAAAGACACCTTTATGCTGAATGAATCAGTCATCATGAACAACTTGAATCAAGGCTCAATACTCACTCATTAAAAATATTTATTTTCTACCACCATCATTTATTTTTTTTCCCATATTTCCATATTAAAAATAATATTTAAAAAGTTAATCTGAAGCACTATATTTAAACAATCAGATTTCACCTAAAGTGTGTTATTATTATAACCAAATATATTTAAAAAAAAATTAAAAAGATAAATAAAATAAAGTAAAGAAAACGAAATAAAATAAAATAAAATGCCCCTGATAATCAATAAATGGGTGCAAATCAAGAGTTAAAAAACCTGCTAACTAGCACAATAATAACATGATAACAATATGATAATAATATCACTTGACATTGTGGTAAATCTCATGCATTATTTGACGTTTTTTCCAAAAATCACCTCATTTTCACATCAGCTGGAATTCTGGAGTATTTTCCTTCTGTTTCTTTTTTGGTTTTTATTTGTGAAGATCCAGCACTTTTGCCTGAGTTTCTAAACATAGCTTGTTTCGGTTCAATAGCACGTTCAGTCCTGGAGCCTCATGATATTTTGTTCCAGCATGTGGCAATTAGAATGTCAAATCAAACACCATAAAAGCAAATAGCAAAACAAATGATGCTTCTATTTCCAGCCTGGTGCGTTTTTCACAAGACCCTAAAGCAGGTTTTGTGGAGACATACACACGCTCATGCAGACAAGGCCTTTCCTTTCTCACAACGCTATGCACAACAAAGTTTAAACCCTGACCTCGAGACTGTGGCAGTATAAATTTTCCCAGTCAAGCCTCTGTCACCCTCCTGACCTTCCACACCAGGCCATGCAGCTATCAATCAGACAGAGACCGTCCCACCCTCTGACCTCAGGGGCTTCACACACACATACACACACACACCCCCTATTCAACACACATACAAACACATATACCAGTCATTCATGACTTATGAGACCTGTAGTAACCACTGGCTGACTAAGAAATAACCAGATTATCTTTAAACACTTGTGTAGGGTTAGTTAGATGAGATTAAACAGAGAGGAAATTAGACAAATCTGAACTGCATCCTCATTAAGTGCATAGCTCTGTATTACTGATGTACGGCAAAAACTGTCTCATTATATATATTTGTCTCATAAGATATATGATGTATTATCTTTTGTCTAATTTTTCTCTCTGTTCATTTTGATATCTATATATTTAATAATAATATATTCATTTTTTAATTTTTTCACTTTTATGTATGTAATTATTATATTTATTTATTTCTCATGTTGCCGCATTGTTCATTTATTTATATTTTATTTCATTTCTGACTGTTTTATTGTTTATGTTTGTTTGTTTTGTTGTTTTTTTCTCAATTTTAATGTTTTATACCTCATCTTTTATATATTTATTTCTCATTTAGTCTTTTTTCATGTCTCAATAGAATGTGTTTTATTTTTTATTTGAAATGTCATTATATATTTTATTTGTCCCTTTTCTCTTATTATGTGTCTCAGATGTATGTGTATCATTTTAATATCCTTTTTATGTATTAATTTCTCATTTTGTTTTTATCATATGTTAAATAGTACATATTTAGTTTAATGTAACTTTTACATTGCCGGTCATATTATTATAATCTGTTTATCTTTTTGTATATTACATTTACATTTACATTTATGTAAATTTTGTACATTTTGTATATGTTTTGTCTTATTTTATGTATTTAATTTCTTGTTTTGTTCCCATTTTATGGGAGCTGCTACCATTCTTAAATGCTTTTTTATATTTTAATTGTAATTAAAACAATTACACTTCGCTTCTAATTTCATCTAAATTTTGCGTAATGTTATGTCTTATTTTCTGATAATTTATGTCACATTTTTATGTTTTTATGAGACTTTTTTTTTGTCTAATTTTGTTTCATTTCTATGCTATGTGTTTTATTTGTCATTTAGTTTCATTTTATGTCTCATTTATCAGTTTTATTTGTCTTTTTTAATGCATTTTGTCTCATTTTAACATTTTATTTTTCATTTTACCTAATTTCTTGTCTTATCCATATATATATATATATATATATATATATATATATGTATATATGTGTGTGTGTGTGTGTGTGTGTGTGTGTTTGTGTGAGAGATAAAATATATATTTTTTGAATGTCACTTTAGATAAACTAATTTTGAGACAAAGTTGATACAAATTGTTATACAAAGATAAGATGTTCCTTTGGAGGACCTGTAAGAACAAATATAAGTATCCAATTGACTTGATGAAGATCTACTTTAATGAATGGACATAAACTCTTGGAATAACAATTCTGGATATGGTTTTCTGAAGTGCTCCATGCTGAAACTGGCCATGCAGCTGGAGCTGCTTTGTTTAGGGTTCACTCAGGGACATGTAGGAATTTGCTCCAGTTAGAGCAGGACTAATGAGTGACAAACAGCTTAATTGCGGGTCACTTCCTCTGAGGTCACCTATCTGGGACTCATCTTCCAGTCTAATCAATCTAGCCCTCACTCCACAGCAGGTGAAGGCCTTGTGATCCTCTGTTTGGTGGCAATATACGAGAGAGTTCTGTTACACAAAGAGAAACTATGCTCTCAGATTCAGTATTGTGAGAATGTAATGTTTAAATTCATATTGTTTTAGCAGTCTGAGCACAGTTTAAGGCATATGTGAGATTATAGGGGTCTGTTTAGTAGAGGAAACATTGCTGTCTAACACCCAGTTAATATTAAAGAGATCTCAATCCTTTTTTTTTTTTATTTCTAGGATTTTGTGCATGTGTGTGTGTGCACTTTAACTTACCTCAGCTGTGATCTGCCAGAGAAGGAAGCAGTAGTGAACGAGAAGAGTGTTAGTGTGTGTGTGTGTGTGCGAAGGGTATGACTGCCCTCCTACAGACACCTCCTGATGTGATGACAAGTTCCGAAGGCCTCCTGCACAGCGTGAAGCCCCCAGCCCCAGACATCTGAGGCATCTCCTGAGCAAAAAAACTTACACAGCTAAACGTTTTGTACTCTATCCACGTGTTCCCTCACTCGCTTGCTCACTTCCCTCCCTCACTCTCTCTCTCTCAACCCACTGCTGTAGTATCATTGAGTTCTGACACTCTCTTGAAGGAAAGGAACCCACCAGCAAAAAGCATGCATGACCAATGGATCTGCCCAAATTTATGCAATTTAATAACATAAATTATCAAAACCTGATCTTTAAAATATATGTGTTATAAATTAAGCATATTTATAATATAACACATAATGAGAAAAATGAATTTAAAAAAAAGAATTAAAAAATAAATGGCAGGAAATATGCTTAATTTATATATTTCTCACCATTTATTTATTGATTGATTGATTGATTATATAACATGTAGTACAGTAATTTATATTAATGAAATAAATTATTTGATAGATAAATAGATAGATGGAAGTTTTTTTGAGTTTGGATATATTGGGGAAAAAAAATGCAGTTTTCATCAATATAAAGAACAAAATTTATAAACTGAGCAAGTTATAAGTATTGTTTGTCTGTGTGTGTGTGTGTGTGTGTGTGTGTGTGTGTGTGTGTGTGTGTGTGTGTGTGTGTGTGTGTGTTGAAAAATCCTAATGGTCTTAAAAAGACAGATCTAGATAAATAGACATGAATCCCCCAGCGCAAGTACTTGAGAAAATTCTTATTTATGGTTTCTCATAAAGCATTTTCACATTCTCATATTCTGATTTCCTAGCTGTTGCCTCAGCTCGTGTTTCTCTGAGCGCATCGGTTGGAGAATCAGAATGAGTTGAAGAGAAGTAAAGTCAAAGGGTGAGAGGCCAGGACAACTGCTCACAGTCAGTGCTGTTTAAGCTGCCACCCTCCTGCATTCAGCCTATAGAGCGCTCTGTGACCGCTGCAGATGATTGACAGGTGCAAAATGCCATTTGGTGGCTATATGGAGGAAAGAGAGAGGGGGAGGTGGAAGGAAGACCGAAGGACACTAATTAGCATGTTGGGGGAAAGATTTCAATTCACTGATGTCTGATAAAGCTAAAGGGTTGCAGAGTTCATATCTATCAGTTCATGTTAGGATCTAACCAAACACCTGCTAAACAACATCCGCACACTGTACAGTCCTGTTCACAAGTCTGAGGGCTCTTCTGCTTGCAAAGGATACATTTATTTGTTCAGAAAAACAGTAATATTGTGAAATTGTATTGTAATATTTATTCATTTGTTGTAATATAATAATGTAATGTATTTATTCCAATTTACTATTTAATTTTTATTTATTAATTTTTTTTGCTATTTAAAATAGCTGTTTTCTTTTTCAAAATATTTATAATGTAATTTATGTAATGTAATATTTTTTTTTCTTTTTTCTAAAGAATAAAAAACACACCTCCAACTTTTGAAGTGTATACTGTGTAATTGATCATTTATAATTGATTATCACAAAATAAATCACAAATCAGTGATTAAATAAAACATATATATGCACATGACTTTAACAACAAGAAAAAGCAATGTCCCCCTCAGTTTAAAAATTGTAAAAACCTGAGAGGTTGCTCATGCCCACTTTTCAACTGCAAACTTGTATTTATGATAATTAGCATGTGAATGCAGCATAACTGGTGCAATATCAAAGCACTCTATAAAAAAAAAAAATTGTCACTGGGGTAGTACCTTTTCAAAAGGTACACCTTTAATATCTTATTTACCCCTAAAGGGTGTATATTGGCACCTCAAAGGTACATATTACCTAAGGTACTGCCCCATTGACAACTTTTGTAAAGGTTCTGATAGTTGTCACCATAGTATTTGACTTTTCCTCATCCCAGAAAACTACTGCCTATCTATAACACAGGCTGTTAAACTTAACTACAAATCCCATATTATTTATTGAACCTCTCTCCCAAAAAAAATGTTGCTCTTAAAAGACTGACAGTTTAGCAGTCAAGCTAAAGTTGCTAGCCTTGTGTGCTACGTCTCCTGAAGCGACATTTGTTTAGAAACTCAATCTCAGTCATGGCATCTTAATCAGCAAATGGAGGCTGATCTTACTCCCGGCTGACCCTTCTCACACCTCCTCTCTCTCTCTGGGCCTTTGAATGGAAATGGTGCGTAAACAAATTCAATCTAACCTGCATTGTGCACAACTCAAGAAGAGTCAAAGCCAAGCAAATCGCATGGCAATATTGGTTTTAGGTGCAAAGGATGGTGCACAAGACTGTTCTTGGTCGTAATCCAGGTTTATTTGTATTTGAAGTGGATTACAAATCAAGTCAAGTCACTTTTATTTATATAGTGCTTTTAACAATACAGATTGTAGCAAAGCACTGAACATTATCAAATA
>JAUCNO010000548.1:6020767-6037794 GCA_032353835.1 Enteromius viviparus | reverse complement strand
AATTAATTTGTAGTAATCTACCACTGCCTGCACGGCCCACCAGATAGCGCTCGACGGCCCACTTGTGGGCCGCGGCCCACTGGTTGAGAATCGCTGCATTAATAGATCTAAAATCTATGCACCAATAACAGTTAAGCGAATGTGTCGCCCCGCCCCATCGTCCAGACTGCACTCTGGACTTACTCGCCTCACGTGAGAACTCCGGTCTCGCACAGGTGATCTCGCATTGTCTTCTCGCGTGTGTTTGGCAGTGAGACAAAGTTGTTGGCGATTCTTCCTATTGTAAAGTCAATCAATGTGAAAGCACCTACCACAGATTTATCATACAATGTGAACACAGCAGCGACTGAATGATACCCCAGATAGCCACGCAGTATGAAAACATCTGTGACATGACTGCTTTGAAAATCGTGCAGTCTGAACTCGGCTTTAAGTCTGCACCGATTTTGACTTTCCGACAGGTTTTGAGAAATCGCCGATAAACGTCCAAAAGCACAGGCAAATTGGTGCTCGTTCACGTGTGACTGTCACACAGTTTAAACTATTAAAGACGCGACATGTCGCCGACACACGTGAGTTATTTGGCATGCTATATATCTGGACCTGCCTGCGAATCAAAATCATGCCGCGTGAATGTGTTCTGACTGAAAATAACATCAGCGATTTCTTACAGCCTATGAGAGAGGGCAGCTGGATGTTGAGGGAGGAGTTACCGAGGTACAGAAGGTAAATATCCTCCTCTGTAATCTTCTTTTTGTTGCAAATGAGCGCACATGCAAAATGAGCTTCTTTTGCTTGCTATCATTTTTAATAATAATAATCCCATTCTCGCGTGAGTTTCCGTGTCATTTCTCGCATCGCGTGTGTTTGGTAGTGAGACAAATTGTCGGCGATACTTCCTATTGTAAAGTCAGGAAGTGTGAAACTCTCTTTCGCCGATCTATCATGCCATGTGGACACAGCAGCGACTGAATAATACCCCAGATCACGCAATACGAAAAGATATGTGACGTGACTACTGAGTCCAAGCCAAAGCTCGTCAGTGTAGAAATGCTGCTCTTTGTCAAGACAAACTTGCCTTTAATGTTTAAGTAATAGTATTTAGTACTATCATTCTTATTTCTACCCATTTTAATTTAGTGCACTCATGGCTATTAGTTATAAGTTATTTTTGTGAGACAGTCGTGTAGAGGTTTTTTGTTAGTATGACTATACTAATGTTTAATCACAGAAACTCAACATTTCTGAAATATAATATTTATTTATTTTAGTAATTTAGTATATTAGTAAAATAGATCACATGAATGCATCGGTATTTATATATAATATATTATATTATAATAAATTATATATTATTTATGTATAATTAATTATATTTATTATTAAATTAGAATAGATTACATTGCACTAAATTACATTATATATTAGATTAAAATACTGTTTATCTGATTTCTTTCTTAGAAAATAAATTAATAAACTGCCCATATATATATATATATATATATATATATATATAGGCAAAATATTTAAATAAATAAATAATCAGGACTATTTTCATCTACTGAGAGCCATATTATTTTAAAACGTATATGCATAAAACCATTTAATAGCAATCATCATGAGAAAAATGCTTCAACCAAGCTAACTCTTCCTGAGGCAGTGTAAATTGTGGTTATATTTTAGTCCTGTAAAAAAATAAGGATGGGCAACGTGACACACCATGCAATTACCTTAAACTGTCCTCCCTTCCTAAATGATCCGACTCCAGGAATTCTTTCCCGTGGCTGTTGTTTGACTAGGATGAGTGGGTTTGTTATGGCTCAGATACACCTGCTTTAGTGTATACTTAGACTGTCAGAGACCCGCCCTGGGACTAGAACGCTTCCACACGCTCCTGTCAGCAGAGAATTACGGCGCCTCCGCTGCTATTTTCACTAGATTTTCACTCTGGGCACGCCTGCGATGCTGCCTGTCGGTCGTATGGTTATTGCCATACAAAAGTGCATGTTAAATGTATGTTTTGTGGGCCCTCGGACTATGAATTTTAAATGAGACAATGTTTTTCTTGTTGGTTTCGACTTGTAGGGGTTTGTTTCGCCGCTGAAAGGCTGCATGAATGCATGAGACTCTGTGCGCGTGTGACCTCTGGGTCAAAGGTTACCATGGTAATCAGGTCAGAGGGGATGTGGCTTCAATTTTCCACTTGCAAAAGGGCTGAGCGGTGTCCATCTGTCATACAAACCGTACACACATTCACACGGACACTACTGTGTTCTTTCACACACACACACACACACACACACACTGATCTGACTTCCACTGAAGGCAGAAAGCTGCTTTATCTGAGATTGTTTAAATAAAAATAATTGAGTAAACAGTTTAACTGCATGTTTATAATCTATTAAATAAAGATTAACATGAGTATAATTTAATATTAAATAGGAAAAATTAATAGATTTAGCTTTATTGCATTTTTTCATTTTACACATATAATCTGTAAGAAAAAAATCAGTCCCTGATACTTTATGAGATAAATGATCAATATTAACTGATTTTCAAATAGTTTCAAATAATATAATATATAAAGATAAAGCTAACTAAATAATTTGATACTAAAAAATAATTTTAAATATTAAAATATATATTAATGCAATATAAAAATAAAATATGAACTATAAATGTATTATATATACTGTTTATATTAGTTACAATTCTGAAACGTTATTATTTATTTATTTATGCCATTAAAGTAACTTCACACTAAATTAAACAAATAATTAGGTATCAAATATAAATCATTTTACTATATGTTTATATTTAAAAAAGTAATGTTATACTAAATTAAACAACTGATTAGATATTAAATATGACTAATATATTATAAATGATTTTTACATTTGACATATGAAGATTAATTTCCCAAAATAACTTAATATTGATTCTAATTTAAATAATAATTAAATTGTTTAAATTTACATGGAGTATATATTCTGTATATTCTGTAAAATAATAATCAGCAATAAAATAAATAATGATTTGAATATTGAATTAATTTAACATAATTAGTTATAGAATGTTTTTATATTTTGTATATATGATCTGAAAAGAAATAAATAATCCCCTAAATAATAAAATAATTAATTATAATAAAAAAATAAATAGTTAAATATAATTACATATTATATATTGATAATATCAGTTTAAATAACAATAAAAAATATTGTTATTAATGAAATATTATTTAAATTGTATTATTTAAAATAGTTTGCAGTTTCAGTGCTGACAACTTTTGCAGCTGCATGGAACTCTGGGATTGACACTTGTTTCTGCATGAGCCGGATAGGTGAACCTGAACTGCATCATAAACAGTCTGAAACCGGAACACATATGTGCATACGTGAAATATAAGCTGATGTGGGAAAAGTGCTACTGTGACAGAGAGAGCTGTTTAGAATTGCTAATAGAACATCAGGCCATTTCAAAGGCTCTTCTGCATTCTCTCGCATCCCGTTCCATCGCAGAATGAGCGCCCAATCAGATAGCAAAGCCCTGCTTGATTCTGTGGAGGAAACATTAGCGCTGAGCAATGATATGGATTTCTCTGAGCACCGGCGCCAGATAGGAGTCTGCTTTAATCTTCCATCCTGGATTCAGATTTCTGTTCCAGATGCCTCTCTCACGCTCACACACTCACTCTGTGTCTCCCTATAGCTTTAGAGCTAAAGCCATTTGCAGGCTTGTGATTGGCTGAAGGCGCAGAGGTCAGCAGTGGTGTCTCTCCTGTTGAACAAACACCTGTGTGTACTTCGCGAACGGCTTTTCGCATTCTGAAACTAAAACCTCAAGTACTTGTGAGTACACATAGCTGGTCCCCAATCTATATGTAAAGTGATAGCCAAAACTTTATCACATTAACTTTAGAAAGACTGTATTTAACCTTTGATATTTTCTAAAGGAAGAAATCTGATATTTTGCTGTTTAAATAGCAGGAGATGCTGCGATGGTTGCAAACTAACATGCATTATTGCTTTAACCATGACAATATAATATCATTCTCAAACACGGCAACGTGGCAGATTATTAGTATTATTTAATTTTTTTTATTTTATTTACATTTTTTTTTTACAGTTAATTTACTTACTTTCATGCTGTCAAAGATGTAGGTGACTGTTTTTTTTTTTGTTTGTTTGTTTTATTTTTTTTCGTAGAACAGTAAGGAAGAATTTTAGCTAAAATCATGGACCTTGTTGATTGTTAAAGTGCAATTCAACAGCAACTGTCACTATAAAAGTTTGTTTACTACTACTACTACTACTACTACAGTACTATAATGATAAAATAGTAATAATAAACATATTAGCAAACAATAAATAAACATAATTGTATTTGTTATATATTTCCATTATTATTATTAGTAGTAGTAGTAGTAGTATTTTATACATATTCCATACACTATTGCATTATTATTATTTAATGAAATTTAATTTAGTTTATTTCGTCTTTATTTATTTATTCATTCATTTGATAGAACATAAAAACACACATATTACTGCATGGTTTTAATCATGTGTTAAAGCGATATTAAAAAAAAAAATTAACAACTACTGACTGTTACATGAAAGGTCAAAATAATTAATAAATAAATTTTATTTGTTATGTTTTTCCTTTATTCCTGACTCTTATTATTATTATTATTATTAGTAGTAGTAGTATTGGTATTAGTATTAGTATTAGTATTATTAACTATTATACACACATTTCATACACTATTATTATTTTATTAGAGTGTATTTTAATTTATTTACTCTTTATTTGTTATTCATAATAGAACATAAAAATACACATATTACATATCACACTATTATTAGAATGTATTTTTTTTTTTTACTATTTATTTATTTGTTATTTATTTATTTGATAGAACATAAAAATACACATATTACATTTAATTTTTTTTATGATTATTATTATGTGTCACAGCAATATTTAAAACAACTGAACAAATCTAAATAAATAAATCTTATTTATTGTATATTTAAATAATTACTGTTACATAAAGGGACAAAATAATTCATTAATATTTTTTATTACATTATTTTTTTTATTACCCCTGACTATTATTATTATTTTTATTATTATTATCATCAGAATTTATTTTAATTAGTCTTTATTTATTAGTTACTTACTCATTTGATGTAACATAGAAATACACATATTACTCCATTATCTTTTTATTATGTGTCATAGCAATATTTAAAATGAATGAATAAATTGGATTTTTATTTAGTATATAAGGTATAATTAAATAAATAAATAAACTATTTCCATTATATATTTAACTACATATATTTAACTAACTATACTAACTAGCTGCGCTAGCTGCTGAATTAACCTGCAAATTAGCTAATTAGCTGTCAGCTTTTGGAGATTAAAAAGTATTAAATAAAAAAGTAAAATAGTAGTACATGCAGATTCTCATGAGTTTTAAAATTAATATGCACCATATGTGAATATCCAACGCTAGCTCAACGCTATTCTTCAATGCATGAACGCCCTCATCAGTCTCTCTTGTTCTTGAATTGAAAAGACTCACTCGCTGAGACAAGGCCCAGCGAGGGTCATTGTGTTTGTGTGGATGGTAAGAAGCATGGTGGTCCTGGCCCACAGACAAATGGGTCCCATCCTATTAGCGTTGTGTAAGGAGGCCTGCTGGGAGAGGACATGCTGAATTAGCCCCACCATGTTCACCTCATCTGTCACTGCTGCTAGGCCATACGGCATGCAGGACACAGTTGTAAAGTGACAATAGATATTACTAAAGTCTTTTGTCGACCACCAGAGATTGACAGGGGTGGCGGTGCACTCCGGAGCCAAGCGGCCGGATGTTTGCTCAATAGCAAATTAGATGGTAAGCATTAGTGACTTCGCGCAATTTTTTTATGCTAATAGTCAGCTAGCATAGCTTTTAATACTTCTAGCTTGGGGTGAGAAAGAAACAAGATGTAATGTTTGCTACACCTCTAAATCGTCTTGTGTTTGTACTTCTGAAACCCACTGCCAACATTTCACAGCTTCATCTGTTGAGTGCACCCGGGGGTTAAAAGTATTCAGCGATTCACAGTCCAATACAATTGTCTCCAGAGGTGGCAGTGCCAGAAAGGTGTCTTTTGAAGGCTGTAGGATAATCATCCAATTAGATATAATTGGTTAGGTGTTCACCCTCTAAATTAGGTTCCTTAATAAGACATCACCTCTCAATTTTCCGGGCAACTGTGAAAATAGCGACAACAGTGTATTAGCTAGTCAGTGTGGCACGCTGCCTGAAAGTATTGTAGAAACAATTCTAATTAAAATAAAACATCTGAGTAAACACACACACACAAACACACACACACACACACACACCAGGGGGAGGTAAAGCTAAAAGTTCATGGATCCAGTGTTTGCTTTCCTGAGATTGAATATTTAACGAAGTGTGCGGTTAAACAGTAACAAAATGCTCCCGCATTGACAGGCTCATAAATTTTTATCCTCTCGTGTTGAGATTCCACTGTGTTGTCTGAAATGGGTTTTGCATAAAGAATTAGGACATGACATGAAAGCTGGGAATTGAGAAATTGATCAAAAGTCCAAATGGACGTGTCGCTCATTTATGGTGTCTTCCCTCCCTTCATCACACACTTTGGGTAACGATGACATTTGCGACAACACTGTTGTCTTTTTTATTGTCTTTTGTCGATGTCCTTGTCTCCTGGGACAATAGGCACAAAGATCACCCATCAACAACGCTTGATATGTTTCTGTCCCTTTATCATATCACACTTTTACTCCCTCTTTATCTCGATCTCTTTTTGTGTTGTTACATTCCTCTATCCACCAGACAGTTATCAGAGTGATTACATAAAGACAACAAGTTGCTGTGGAATGTGTGTACCTGGGTGTTTATCTAATTTTACTACAACTGCAATGAGAATGCACTCTCGAAATCACTCATCCTATGCAGGGTTACAGGCAAGTCTATATGAAGGCAGGGAAACCCCTTAAATGCCAGTCCATTTATGAGCATTGGAAGAAAACGCAAACACTACACTGAGAGATTAGGGTTCAGCTGTGAGTCAAAGCGGAGATCTTCTTGCTGCAAGGTAACTCTTTAATAGCTATGTGTGGCTAATTACTCACCATGAGCAACAGTGACTGTTGATGATGCAACCAACTTGAGCAAACTTTAACTTCATGCACTTGGGCTGACTATTAAGAACATTGGCACTCATATGATCTCCCCTCTTTACAGTTGCATACTGGTATTTACAGGGACTTGCTGACCTTCAGTGCTTTAAATCCTTGGCTTGAACACCCTTTCCCTAAGCTGAACTGTAAGTTGTGAGAGTACAGTAAAGAAACATATATGAGGTGTGCTGAGCTTAGTATTCTTAGTGGACTCTTGTTTTGGAAGCAGTCCATGTCCAGGGCTGGATCATGGTCCCGTCTGGGGCTTATGTCTTTGGGTTGAGGGGATTATTTGATGGGTTCATTTCGTAACTTGCCAATCAGGAGCTCAGCTGT
This sequence comes from Enteromius viviparus, assembly GCA_032353835.1. Taxonomy (NCBI): domain Eukaryota; kingdom Metazoa; phylum Chordata; class Actinopteri; order Cypriniformes; family Cyprinidae; genus Enteromius; species Enteromius viviparus. Next base: position 6,030,231 of record JAUCNO010000548.1, on the reverse strand, counting down.
CTGTGTTGAAGAGACCAGTGACCCTTGTGTTAAACTTGCACTCTGTACACTTGGTTACTGGGGTTCAGCCTGCACTGCACTCTCCTTGCTTTATGCTTGTGTTCTGCTCATAATGCATGTGTTAAAGGGCTAGCTTGTGTGGTATGTACTGAGGTGACCAGGGTCCCTAGTTGTAAGCTCACACTGTGTGCAACAAGAAACCCAGGGCCCAAACGGTCTTCTGCCACATATGACAAGGGGCCAAGGCATGTGTGTGGTGAAGGGCCTGAGGCCCCTAGTGGTCAGCCTATGTTGTATGTGCCAAAGTGACAAGGGGCTCTAGTTATCAACTTGCAACATATGCACTCATGGCCCAAGGGCCCTAGTCATCAGCCACGTGTGCCAAGGGGGCTGTAGGTTCCAGGCGTCAGCCTGCGATATATGAACTGAAAGGCCTGAGGGCCCTAGTAGTTAACTTGCATTGTATGTGACAAGGGGCCCTAGTGGTCACCTTACATTTTAAAATGCACTCTTAGACTTCTTGGCCTAAGGCAATCTGAGACCCTAGGGCACTAGAACCAGTCTCAAGGTTCATATTCCAGTCCGGCTTCATAGATACAGATAGTAAGAGCCAGAATCATAATGTATTAAAGTGTGTGCACATCTGTCTTCATGAGCTTGTGTTTGAATAGACACAGTTTGTGAGACAATCAAGCTGGGACATGAGTGGATAAATCTTGCTGTCTATCCGATCATCACCAGAGAACATGTGATCGGAGACATCCGCCATAGGCCTACATACCAGTTCATATAGAAAAACCTCTCTACAGAATATAGGGCGCCAACAGAAACACAAAGCACAGGAACCAAACCAATAAGGCAATATAAGACACTTCCCTTGGTTTTATGAACTCGTTCTATGAGTTTTTTCTTCCGTAGGGGCCAGGTGGCCAGGCAGCTTCAAGATTTAAATCACATTGTTTTATTGGTGAGACTGCACTAAAATCTTCAAGGTTTTAACAGAGTGTCAGACCCTCATCCCAAACTAAATTATATTAGGGAGACAACAGGGAAGACTTCTAAAGAAGTCATTTATTTCCACCTCAGCAAATGAGCTGGTGTACTTAGTGGGCCACATAATCATTAGCACCTGCAGACAACAATAGAAGAGGTTGAAGGGAGGGTCAAAACAATGAGGACGAACAGTATCCCCTAATTCTCTGCTTTTAGAAACAAAACACGCATCTGCATCCTCGAGGTGCATTGTTAGCTACTTGAATACACATTGAATTGTGAGTCTGCAAGCTGTATTTGGGGAAAATGTACCTTTAAATACTATTAGAGATGTTGTTTTGTTCCAAATGACCTTTAACAATCCATAAACCGTGCCTTTGTCAATGTGCGTGGACACTATTTCCAACCAAAAAAGCACCACAGCACCTTCCAAACCAGACAAAGTAGATTTTTTTTGAAGAAAACATGAGTGCTACCTGCTCATGAAAAATGCACTGCTACAATACTATGGATGGTTGCCACAGCTTTATTATGGGGTTTCAATAAGAATCTTGCTATGACGTTTCTTTCCTGCCCAGGTTCCTTCACAAGTCATGTGATATTTATGATATTTTGGTCCCTAGATATGGCTCAGATCTCTCTTTCAGTCTAAATGTTATATCTTCCACAGGTGAAAATCTGACACCTCATTGAGCATCATAATTCAAGATATTATTTCACATGCAGCATAAAAATGTAAATTCTATACCAATATTTACTACCAAGACAAATGTTTGGTGCAAAATATATATATATACATATTTTAATGAGTAATAATACAACTATTTACCAATATATACACTGTATAACATCAAGTTTTGCATAGTTAGTCACATGCCCACAGCCGCCTCTGTTATAAAACTGTGACTTAGCGTTGCTCTCAAAGAAACTCTACTGCTAAGTGAATTGTACACCATTGTAGTTCTTTGATAAACATTACAGCGAGTAAAAAAATTTGAATGGCTGTTAGACTTTCGTAACAAGAAGGTGTCCGAAATGGAAAGTTATGCAAAACTGCATTCCTACGATTTCATACGAATTGGCAACTCGTAAAATACGTACGATTTAGAACAAATCTTAAGCATTTGTATTAATTTTACCTCGTAAAATATGTACGAATTGCTGTGAGATCAGGTTGGTACATACTGTACACGCGCCACTCAATTTTTGTACGTGTGGGTCACGCATGCAAACTGACTTTGATTTTGACTGTAAAAATGGAGTATACTTTGGACTTAACTAGAGGTTTTCTCCATTTTCATAAGTGCCACCTACTGTCAGGGAATAAATTTACATTTTCATTTAGCAATTTAACTTTTTTGGGGGGGTTGATCTGAACAGACAAAAGTTTGGTGCTCGATATATATTCAATATATAGAACACTACTGCAAACTACAATAACACGTTTATTGTTATATATTTTATATATTGCTAATTAATTATGATTGCATCCAAAATTAAAGCTATTGCTTATCTAATATGTGTGTGTGTGTGTGTGTTATAAATATAAGTATATATTAATACCCATGTATGTAGAAATAACCCACTTTTTTTGGTGAAAATACTAACGGCCTATACTTTTGAACAGTTATATATATATATATACACCATATGGCCTGTTCTGGGGTGTGGCGGAAAGGGTCCGGATGTATGAGACCCCCACAAAAGGGCACTGATATGTCTGTTCAATGAGGCATGGAGCAGAGGCGCTGGGAAACAGCTCTATGGTCACTCTCTGAAACTGGAGACCGCCAGGAGATCCCTCAGAGAGACGAGACATGATACTACTTTCTTTCAGTCCTGATACAAGCCAGCCAACAATGCAAAGGATGCTGGCTGTTCCTCTCACCTGTGTTTCTTCCTGCCAGGACTGGGAACAAAATGGTGGCAGATGTTGCTTCACAAAAAGAGTCTGAATTGAAGGTGGGAGGTTGAAGATTATTGAAACTAATCCCTCAAACCGATGACTAGTTTCAGTGGCATGTATCTGTCTAACACCTTTCTGCCATTTTAAGCACATTTAAAGGAATAGTGATTTGTTTTAAATTGCCTTCATGGCGCTCCAAACCAGTATCAACATAAAAGTTTGAAACGTGTGTGTGTGTGTGAATAATGACAGAAATTTCATTTCTGGGTGAGCTTTTAAGTGTATATTGCCTGCATTACATTCACAAGCGGGTGACTCTAAACACCTCCACTACTACCTTCTCGATGTCTACAACCTACTTTTCTGTGACAGGATGATGCCAGCAACACAGAATGTAGGTTACTAAAAATTATCTCTTATTACTCCCCATTAAATCGAAAGCCTGTCTGCAAACAGACAAAATTAAGTCAGGCAGACAGGAAGCTGATGTTCCTAAAGTTTGCTGTAAACAAAACGAGATTACCCGGCAACTTTTGAATTTGATTTACTTAGGCTTAATATAAACAGGTTGTCAAACCACAGGTCTGTAAAACTGAGAAAAACTGCATAAGTAAGAGAGGAATTAATCCGTAGGTTAGTATTCAGTGCAATTCAGCTTCGAGAGGAATCTGTCAGGCGAACTGACAACTGCAGTCATGTGAGATGTGTTTATTAATAAACTGCATATTGTTGCTGATTATGGATTATAAAAAAAGAAGCTTACTAAAATTCCACAACTACAAAAAAATTATTTAAACATGAGGCGTTAAATAAATAAATAAATAAATAGAAGTGCTGTAGTCATAATTGTCTTGAAAGAGAATCTTGCAGCTCATTACGCACATATATTTTGACATGCTTGCATAATCCAAAACCTAATCCGAACGCTGCGCCGTCTCCTCCGTAACGACTAAGATAACAAGCGGGAGACACCATTACTTGTGAGAATAAATGCTAATAAAGTTTTAGCAGCTGTATTATTTGATAAATAGGATTTCCATGTCTGTGGTTTAAGGCACTTTTCATCTTTTTGTTGTTTTTTCTTTTCTTTTAACATTGCTATGCTATTATATCTGAGCTACAATGAGTGAAAGACAGCTTTTCGTTGGAACTGCAGGGGGAAACTTTACAGTGGCCCTGGTAGGAAAGACATGCTAATTACATGTCAATAATTCAATGGTTAATTTTAATGGCCAGGAGAGGTTCATTTACTCGACGCTGCCGAGTGAGTGATTATCTGGGGTGGGAGATAAAGGGACCGTGCAGAGAGAGAGCGGAAAGGAAGATAAGGTAGAGTATTCTGGTGATTTCTCTTCCGAGGTGGTAAAAGGTCTCACAAACTACTGAGTCAACAGATATGACTGCAATAGCCTTGGCACTGTGGACTAAGGTGAAAATACATACACACACACACACACACACACATTTAAACACACAAATATGTTGATCTTGCATGTACATGATGTACTGGCATACCAAAGACACCTATTTCCACTTATATCTTATATTAACAGAAATTTAATTAAATTAATGATAAAAGAAATTAAACCAATAATAATGACAATGGATAAAATCCAATTCAATTAATGAAAAGAAATTAAGCAAATATCAATTACAATGTATATTAAATTAAATTAAATTAATGAAAAGAAATTAAATTAAACCAATATTAATGACAAATGATATCAAAATTAAAATTAAATTAGATTAAAATGAAATTAATAAAAATAAATGAAATCGATTTTAATGACAATTTATATAAAATAAAATTGAATTAATTAAAAGAAATTAAACCAATATTAATGACAAATTAAATTAAATTGAAATCAATGAATATGAAATAAATGAAAATAAAACTTTTTGTGTCATTAAAAAAATATTATCATTGGCTAATCTAGAATTATTAGTAAATAATAAAGTTTATTTTCTGCTTTTTCTCAGTTTACAAAAGAGATTACATTTTTTGTCAAAGCATTATTTCTGAAATGCATGAAAAAGCAGAATGTTTGCTTAAGTAGAGAGGTGAAAAGCTCTGGAGAGGGATTGGATTCTCCCCTGCCTGAGCTGTCCTAAATGAAGGCACGTCTGCATGCATTCCTTATGTCCCTGACAATGGGCCGACATCCTCTGTGCCTAATGGCTGCTGAGCTCTTGCCTTTGTCCCTTGATTAACTGCTCTATTCAGGGCTCAGCCTGTTAATTGCATAGCCTGTATAGCTCCCCTGCATTACTGTAAGAATTAATGAGACACAATTACTGCACCCAGCAAATCTCTGGCCAGTCAATCCCAAAGCGCCCCCCTCAACCTAGCCTGAGACTATAGAGCTGTGCCTTACTGAACCAAAAAACAGCACTCGACAGGGTTGTTTTATAAAATAAATGTATTTATTTCAAGCTAGTTCATAATTAGGCCCTAGAGTGAGTGATACGCTGAGAGAGAGAGTGAGAACATAAGAGAATATATGGAATATAATTCTACAGTAAAATAAAAGGGAAAAAGAAGAAAAAATATTTTCTGATGAAACAGGAAACGAGAATGAGGCCGAAGAGTAACATGGTACTACCAGAGCGTTCTGGACATACAGACCTGTTTTGAAGTTTTGATTTAAGGGATTATGCTTAACTGTTTGAAATTAATTAGCCTCTCTCTCTCTCTCTAATAAAACATCTAATATTGAAGATATACCTTCCACTTGCTATTTGTAAGAATTGAAGATGCATTTTATTCTCATGTCATTTGTCTCAGGTTATATCTCAAGCATATTTTTTATTCCTCTATTTAATTTAAAAAATAAAATAATAGAACAAAATACTGATATTGAAGAATTTTTTTTTATTCATAGGTTTTAAAATATTTTATTGTATACTAATGAAGGTGTAATAATCAATTAGTACCATTGTTCTTCTACCTGCCATAAATAAAACCCCATCAAACCTGACTGCAAGGTATGTGAAGCTTTGCCATGACAAAAGAGCAACCAGAGAGACAAAGACCACCTGCCTGCATTACTATATTACTGATAATATATCTGAATTAGGAGATAAACACACAGATAAAGCACTGTTTACAAGCAACAGCAGTTCTCGACAAACATGTCAGAGTGGAGATGGATTTTTCAAGCATTTTTATGGATTATTGACTGGTATTTCAGCCAGAAGCAAGAGTTTAGAGTTAAATACTTGTGGATTATTGTGATGTTTGTATCAGCTATTTGGACACTCTTTCTGACGGCACCCGTTCACTGCAGAGGATTAGTGAGGAAGTGATGTAATGCTACTTTTTCCCCCAAATCTGTTCTAATGAACAAACAAACTCATTTTCCCTGGAGGTAAGTCAGTTTTCAGCAAACACACTTTATTATCTTGAATGTTGATTTAAATTTTTTTTTTTCTGTTTCTAGGAAGATGTTTTTTTGTTAGATTGTTTGCAAATGACAAATACTAATGGTTAAGTTAGTCAACTAAATAGACAACATTGTCTTTGTTTCTAAAATGACTTACAAGACTAAGATATCCAGAAAATGGACATAAGTTCTTGAACATAGTCTAGGCCTTAAAACTAGATGCACTAACATCAAGAGCGGTGGTAGTCGACAAATGTTAAAAAGACGAGCTCTTTAAGTCTCAGTACAACAAATAAGTAACAATAATGATAAAACAACAAGAAAAAAGTTAGCAAACAGCAAAACAATAATCCTTTAACAGCAACTGGAAACCCACAAAGCCTAAACATTTCAACAACGTGAAATTCTTTGTTCAGACAACTGTGTTTGACTAGTTGCAACAACTTTTGTCATTTTGTTGGTCTGACAAGGTTTTTTAAGTTCTTTAAAGACCTGTACACACCGAATATCATGCGCGAATATCGTCAGCGTTTTCCGTTAGCTCCTACCCACATGACTAGACGATGGTACTTAATGAAAAAACAGAAATACTCCGGTACACAAGGTGGCGCTGCACAACTTTTTATGCTTCTGACACTTGCAGAAGGGAGCCAAAAGATGCGTTTGTCAAAACCATTCACACGTTTTTTGTTAACTGGCAAAAAAAAAGCATATTTCAAGCAGCAGCTCTGGCGATGAAGAAACCAAGAAAAACAGCAGCTCTACATTCATCTTACTGAGGTGATCTTCTTCGTCTGCTTACATTGTGAAGCATCAAACCAAAAATACAAGATTGAGGCTTTTTTTTTAACACTTTAACACTTTGACCCGTCATTATGCTTCAGTGTACAAACTCATATTGTCGTACTTTATTTAGTCACGATGCATTAAACGTTGGCGTTATTCGTCCCAGTGTTAACAGGCCAGTATTTGAGACTCTAAAGGTTTCATGAACTGGAAAATGTGAAGTTTAAATTTATAAGATAAGCATGTTTAATATACCCAGCCCATCTTCATAGCAATATTTATAAAATTGGAAATTACGTGCAGGGTAAAGTTAGTTTTGTTACAGGTCTGCTTCTATTATATCAGTATGTCCTTTTAGCAAATAATGCTTCTGATCTTTTCTGCTTTGTCTGTTTTCCATCTTATTGTTATATTATCTATTAAACATAATATTTTACTTGTTTGTAACTCATATGACTCATGAGATGGTTTCTATCTCCGGCAAAGTTCTTTTTTTTTATAGTCTTTGATCTCCTGTACATTTAAGCGTATTATCTCAGTTTGCTCTGTCATTTCCTCTAATCACCACATTATGATAAATTACTTCGAAATGACAAATGTTTTCCAAGAATACATTAAACAATAAAACATAAAACAAACTCGGAAGCAGAGTAAACTAAACACAACAACGAAATCCTGACAGAAAATGAATTAAGCTATGAATCCAAGTCATCTCTTGGTTAATGTGTATTTCCAGGGCATATTATACAACGTAAATGTACACCATCACGTTAACAATAAAATGGAATGTCACCAGAAAAACTTTTACCCTGCAAGCGCCAATCCGGAAGCCAGAGATGCAGAAGTGTGAAAAAGGCTAATGTAGGAAGAGTTAATGTATAGTTGAGAATAATATGTTTCATCTTCAGTGTCACTATATGAACACGGAAATACCTTTACTGTCTGCTCGGTATCACTTTAAACACCTTGTTTATATATACAAAACACTTCCCTAACTGCAGTCGACATGATACCATGTCCTTCATAAGAACTGCAACACATTATCACTCCAAAACAGCAGCGTGAACTTTATCAGCCTGACCCTCATTAAATGGCCAAGCTTGGCTAGCATCACAGCACGTGACCGTTTCCCGCTTCACTGATGTCTGATGAGTGATATTTTCCTGCAGGCGTTGCGGGTGTTATAGCTGCCGTCTGGAGCGACAGCAGGCCAGTATTCCACCTGTGTTCACCTGTGTACGAGTCAAAAACACATAGCTCAATGTAAGTTTGAGAAAGGTTCCTCAGGAACCATATGACTCACCGGCTCACACTGAAAAGCTAATCTGTTTCTTTTGTGTAACTGGATATGTACAAAGTAATCCGGGGTTTCTTTGACTACAGTCAGAGCACAAAACAAACTACCACACGCAAATCCCAGCTCATCTGTGCATTTAAAAATTCCCACCGCAGTTTGTGTCGCTAATGCTAACTCTGTAAACAACAAGTTTAGGGAGCAGAATGATATCGTTGTGGCCGGATTTGGTGTGTGTGTGTTTTTCTGAAAAGACTGCAATGCTACTTGGTGAAAGGGTGAATTGTTGGGTGTTGGGAACGAGAAGTGAATTAGCGTTAGCTTCGTAGACACAAAAGAGGATTATTGCTGCCACGTATGGCATATTTTCAATACCGTTAGCAATTTCTGGAATGTCTATTCGGATTTGGAGTGTTTACGCACCTGTCAATCACCTCTGTCACCCTTTTTCCACAGCCAAGAAAAAGCCCCTCCGCTCCATTCATGTCTGTGCTCAGTGCCGCTAACAATGCAAACTCTTGTACATTAGCCTCTTCGCCCGTCTTATCAGAGCAGGAGAGCGTCTCGCTCTGTACCTGAATGTTCTTTGTTTCTCTGTGACCCCCTCTAGTGCAGGTCACTGCCTGCAGCCATTCCAAGCTGGATTTGGCCATCATCAGGTTTCAGGCTCTCACACATAGAGCGGGTCAGGGCCCCCCGGGTGGATCTGCAATGTTCAGCGTCAATCAGGTTTCTATTGCTACGCTGAAGGCTCACGGGCTTGTGGTTTTGCACCTGAGTGCAGCAAGTGTACATTGTATTGTGATTGGAACACTTTTCGTTTCGGATCACACTGTTTCGTGTCTAAGTGGAAGTGTGGAGCAAATCTCATTAAAGCCAGAATGAAATAGAAATACTGAATCCTGTGCAGTATATTCCTTAAAACAAGTGGGGCATTATCCTGTAATAAACATTTTTAACCATAGTAGTAAGCAGTGTTGGGTGTAACGCGTTACTGTAATAATATTACTTTTTTCAGTAACTAGTAGTAGTGTAACGGCACTACTTGTCTGAAAATTGTAATATTATTACAATTTTCCCGAGCTAGTTACTTGCGTTACAT
>JAUCNO010000548.1:6001129-6020711 GCA_032353835.1 Enteromius viviparus | reverse complement strand
TCCATCTGATGCATCTCAGGCAATTATAGAGTAATTAAGAAAAAAAAGTAACTAGTAATGTAACTAGTAATGTAACTTGTTACTTTCTCCAGGGAGTAATAAAGTAACTTAGGCCACTACTATTTTTGAGAGTAATATGTAATATGTAATATATTACTTTTTTGAGTAACTAGCCCCAACCATGGTAGTAAGTATTTCATGCATTTAAAGGAATAGTTCTCCTTACAATTTTAATTTGCTGAACATATACTCAGGTGAAACAAGATGTAAATGAGTTTGTTTCTTCATCAGAACAGATTTGGAGAAATGTAATGCTCAATGGATGCTCTGCAGTGAATGGGCGTCCAAACAGCTGATAAAAACATCACAATAATCCACAAGTAATCCATGCTTTAAAAGTAATCTTGTAATCTTGCTTCTGGCTGAAATACCAGTCAATAATCCATAATAATGCTTGAAAAAGTCAATTTCCTGTCCGATATGTCTGCTTTGTCTTGTAAATGAAGCTTAACCTGCACATATGTCTCTACTGCCTTATACAACAACCCTTTTTTAAATTTAAACCATAGCTTCCTAAAAATAGTCCATAATCCATAATAACACTCTAGTAAAAAAGACCATCTTCTGTTGTCTTCTCACATTAAATCTGACATATTTATTTATAACTGCAATCGACTGCTTTTTCTTAAACAGTGCTTGATCTCTGCTTATTTCTAACTTAAGATTACTGTTTTTTTTCTTTCTTTTTTTCACTTGAGAAGGCAATAGATAGATGAATATATTGTTGTTAATATAAAGGTTCTAACCCGAAGCAGCGATTTAAAGCTTATTTTAATGATGCATTTGTTTATTACACAAATAATGAAGAAACAAACTTACATATTGGGTGGCCTAAGGTTTTTTTTTTAATTTTTTTTATTTCATCATCATTATTATTATTTTATTTATGTATTAGTGAACTATTCATTTAAATGAATGAAAGGCTGGGGGAAAGTGGAAGCTCCAGTTTATTTATTTATATTTAGTTTAATTAATCCCATGTTTGTTTGTTGTATAAATTGCATAGACATGACCATCCAAATATTATTGTTATGGATAAATATGATAAAAACATTTCTAATATAATTAATTTTGTTTATTCTAGAAATAATTATCTTATATTAAATATCACAACAGGCGTTTATCACTTTATAATTTATATTTATATAAATACACTTGGATTTATCATAAACACATGTATATTTATTTACAGAAGTATATTCTAAGGCATCAAACCTTAAACTACTGCAATATGTATATAAAAAAAAAAAGAAATCAAATTGCAAACCTTCAGACCAGTCACTTTTTTTGTGGTATTCAAATTTAGCATGGGCTTAATACCAAAACCGACTGCATACGGCTACTTTTTCAGGGGCTTACTGAAGTGGTTATGAAATAGAATTCATTATTACCTATTTGCATTATTGATTTGAGGTTGAGACATTTTACCCTTCTCTTTCATTACTTATTGTAAAAACAAAATAAAAAATACATGACTTTTCCGTTCCATGGTCACGGTTGAGGTTTCTGTTTGCCATACTGCCCTGTGTTGATCATGGCAAAGCAAAATGCATGCATATATACAGTATGATTTAATGGGGGGGTTGTGTAACTAGTGTACTTTTTGCTTGTTCTGGACATATATATGGAGATCTGATCAAGATGTCTTTATGGATGTATTAGTGCTATATACCGACAGTCTGGAACTGGGTTTGCACAGTAAAAAAAACACTCTGATTTATCTACAAAGTGTGTATGTATTGTGGTATATGTAACGTTGTGCTGTTATAGGCTTATAACTATGTATTAAATATCATTCATGAGGCAAAATAGTCAGTTTAAGGGGTTTAATTTGACTTTTCCCCTCCTTTCACAGTTAACGCAGGACATATTGCTTCAAACAGACAATCCTGCCCTTAGTTCAAATCAATAACTACACAAAGATATGACATGCGACTGCTGAGGCCACATCGTATCTCTTAAAGATAAGATCTATTGTCTTAAATGAATCCCTTTCTCTCCACTCGTTTGATGAAATCACACCATATTAAAGCACTCAAAGGAAGCCACTGTCATTTGCTAACCTAATTTAGCCAACACCACACACAACATAAACACCTCCTGTCGTTATGCAAATTGAAATGGCCTAATTATCATCTGCCAAATTACAATAGGATTCTGTCAGCTTTTATCTAGTATGTTCTCTGTGTGTTTTGTACTTTCTCAGTGCAGAGTGGAGTGTGTTTCATTAATCTTGCATGATCATGCTGATACTGAAATGTAGCTTTTATTTTAACGTGCAAAAAATCAAGGTGTTTCCATGCTTCATTAGTTCCCTGTGGTGCATTCACTGAGTCAAATTCAGGGCCATAGGTATTGTAGATATTATGGTGGCGAAACGCCGCTCTAATATACAGTTTAATATGGAATTTTGAATTCTTCAAATTCATATTATGACATTGTTTGCTTTTCCTTATATCATCCAAAAGGTAAAACCTGACATTTGGTACTGCCAATCTTAATGGCTGGTTACCTCCATGGTCAAATATGATACACATACATAAAAAGACAATAGCAGGTAACATAAATAGTACACTTTAGACATTCTACAAACAGTAAGTAACTGTCTAATTAATATCTTCATGGGTCTCTAACATACGACAAAAGTATACGTCAACTTATTCTACTAACCCTAAACCTATTCTAACAGTATACTCTGAGATTTAGTAGACATGTAGTTGACATATGGTTACAGAGTTACTTATAGTTAGTAAAATGTCTAAAGTGCAACCCAGAAGCAAGAGTGCTAACTTTGCAAACGTCATGATAAAATGCTTTGGCATAATCAAACATGGTTATAAAGTGTTTAATTGTACAGTAAAGTGCACCATTTCTCAAAAAAAATTATTGTCCTTTTAGCATTACATCATATGTAATTACATCACTATTAAAATTATTTCAAAAAGTTTGTTGTAGCCATCTAAAGGGGCTTTTAACATCCATAGAATCTTTGTTCTTTAAATTAGCAAAAAAGATTATTGAATATGTCATTCTTGAAGAAGTATTTACTGAAATGTTACTTGAGGAACATAAAATGGTTCTTCTATGGCAGCTCCCTTTGGTAATCTTTATTTTTAGGAATGAACAGATCATCGAGTTCAAGACTCGGTCGATTGCCGCTCTCGGGTTGAATTAGTTACGCAATCCTCATTTCATTCATTCATACATGGAAGAAAAGTGCCTTCATTGTGTTTTAGTATTCCTCATTTGTTCTGGTTGACGCGCTAAATGAATTTGTAAATGTAAAGCAGTCTGTTTCGTTTAAGAATCGGTTTTGAGCCAATCGACCATAGCTTGGTAATGCATGACTGTCACGCTTACCAATCCTGAAGGTGAACATTTATTGTTCCTGCTGTTCAAAGGTCGAAAAAAACACCTGAAGTTGTAAACTTTCTCCACCCAGGCAACTTTTATTCCTCCTTGTCTTCCTCCTTTCACACTTTTACTCACCCAGCAATAAACCTACAGCGTTTCGTCTCTTATCTCATCAGTACCCGTACTGTAAGATGCAACTACCTGCAATTAGCCAAAGATGAGAGCGAGACAGTCATATCAACAATACTCAAATGGCTCTTTGCGCTAGTCATTATCTAGGGCATGTATTATTCAAAAGATGCCAGATCCATCAACAAGCTTCCACTTGAGACCTTGTGGGCGTAGAAAACCAAGCAGAAATCCAGAGGTGGCTTCATCTCCTGGGTGAAGCGCTACGTGATCGTAGGCGATTGCGGGTCTCCTAAGGATGGGCCAATCTTGACCCCCCTGCCTTGGTGTCGCCGGGAACGCTCCTTTACTTCCATCACCCTGGCTCCTCAACCCTCGGCAGATATCCCCGTGCAGACTTCAAACACTGCCTGCATACTCGCATCAATTCCCTCTTATCCAGACTGTCAAGTGCACTCAACGTTAAGGGTAAATTAATAAATAAGCCCCCCTGTTTACCCACTCACTCTTTTAGCGTGTAAATAAACATGTCTTAATCTTCTTGCTAATGAGCATTAGAGGGGGCCCGGGGTGGATTTGCTGGAGGTTCTTGCCCACGGAGCAGGAAAGGTTTGACAGAATGAAGCAAGAAAACAAATACGCCTGCATGTGCTACGCTCTACGAGGCCGTCTTATTAGACGTCTGCTTCAAGCCTTCCGGATGTTTCTTGTGCTGCTGCTGCTGCATCAACTTCTTTGTGAGGTGTTTCCTCCTTACCCTCTTGCTCTTCAGTCCATCCCCCAATGTGTCTCTCATCCACCGCTCAGCTGTCCTTAAATGAAGACAGACAGCAAGAGTAAGTTAAGAGCAGGGTGTGGATGCAGGATGTGTCAACTATTAGTTGGTGACTAGTGGGTTTCTTATCGACCACATAATGTTCACTAATCAATATTTAGACATTGTTTTACTTCATTAACATTCAGATATGATTTCATTCTGGAGTAAAAACACATACTTTGCAAGACCCAGCCATTTCCAAAGGATGAAATAGAGTCCCAACACGCAGTCGTAGTTAATATTGTGTTTTACTCAGAAATGCATTAGTTTGTGAATCCCTGATACACATTGACTTCTCACTTCTACTAAAAAAAAACAAAATTGGTTGATATAGTGGAAAATATTTAAAGTTTTATCTACATTTTCTGTAAATATACATATATTTAATTAAAATATAGACATAAACAACAAAAAATTGAAATAAATAAAAAATAATAATAATAACAGACTTATTAATTATTTGAGTTGAATGTTTATTTCTTCTAATGGTTGGTGACAGGAATCAACCTTTGAACGTAAAGTGCTTTAACCTCATGCATAGTCCAAATAAACAGATAATAGATGAACTGAGTGCTGGACTTGAAAGGCAGTTGCAAAAAAAAACCCAAAAAAACATTATATATATATATATATATATATATATATATATATATGTTGAATTACAACCGCATTATATTTGTGTTTGTTTGTGTGTGTGTATATATATATATATATATATACACACAAATACATACACAGTAGTCAACATTTAAAGTTGTTCTAAAATCAAAACAATACCAACTTTTTTGATCCACTTCAAATGTCTATATATCTCTCTATATTCATATGTACAGTATATATATGCACACACACATGCAGGGTAACATTACAAACTGGGTATTGCTGTAATTAACTGTTCGTGATTAATCACTGCAATACACATAATATGAATTAATATATAATGTATAATTATTATGCGTATTGCGTATAGAAGTTACAAACACTCCTAACCTTATGTCAAAACACTGTCAATCGTCACTCCACATTGCATGGTTTGTACTGATGCACGCTCTATATAGTATGTAATAACCTGCTGATTCGAGGTACACAGACACAGCGAGCGGATCTACGAGAAGGATGTCGTGTCTTGTGTGCTCTCAGCAGTGGATTGATTAGCAGGGCCGGTCCTGTTTGTCAAGGTAATGAGGTGAAGGTGAGGGGACACCCAGGGAGCGCGCTCCACCACCTCGGGGGACCAGAGAGGAGCTCAGCCCCACCTGCAACTGATTAGCTGCCAAACTCAAAGAAAACACGTGCTGATGAGGACGGGGGGCTGGGCCGGCCTGCCCTCCCCCACTAACAGTGGTCTATGGAGAAATGCGAGGGCCTGGGCAAAGTCTAAGAACAAATATAGCACATATAACACATGCTTAAAACAAGGATGTTAATTAACTTAGTGGCAGTCAAACATGCTAGCTCTGAAATCTAGTGAGCTGCCTTAAAATGTTAACTTTATGTGAAAAATATGTGTTGCCAGAAATTCACTGTAATAATATAATAAGACAGTTTTTCAGGTATTATGCAATGGTATATTCACTGTAAAAAAAAAATATATATATATACATATATATATATTTACGGTAATATACCGGCAGCTGGGGTTGCCGAAATTCTAACGTTAAATAACAGTAAAACCTTTATTTCTTTTATGGCAAAAAGTTGTTCACTGTAAAAAAAAATCTGTAAAATTTACGGTAAAAAACTGGCAGCTGTGGTTGCTAGTATAAAACTCTGAAAAATATGATATTATAATTTTTGTTTTGTCAATAGTTTTACAATTTTATTTTAAATTTACAGTTAAATACCGTAATTTCTAATAATAAAAAAGTGATAGTGATTAAAATAGTGATTAAAATAGTGAAATCTATTTTGTACTTTAGAAATACACTGATAACTACCAAATGCAAGTGGTTATAAGAAAGTCACATGATGAACTAAAGCTCATCACAAGTAGCTTTTAAATAGTAACACATATAGAAGGTGCTCAGTGTCATTCACACAAGCACTAAACACCATCATAGTAAGAATACTTAAATGGGCAATAGACATTCATTTAACAACATTACATGTAACACACAACCCTAATAAACATAACTGATACAAAAAAACTAAGAAACAACATAGTTATTTCAAAGAAAAAACATCAAATTCAAACTAAATTTAAAATGCAATTCAGCGAATTCTGGGAATGTCAGTTTACGGTGTTTCTCTGTAAATTTTACAGGAATTTACCATAGCATTTTCACCTATTTTATAAAGTTAAATCCACTGTCATTTTTTACAGTCTTTGTGCCTTTTAGTTTACAACTTATTGCCATATATTTCATAGAGAAACGTTAATTAACTTTACTTTTTCAATTGTACTAATAACCACACTAATAATTCAAGTGGTAAAACAGCAAGCAGAATTAGAGTTTAATGGCCCATCCAATAAATGCAGCCATTGCTTCTACATAAAAGCTTTATACACACAAAACAAAACTCCTTTAGTCTAACATACCATACAAAAATAACCCAATAAACATTCATTTACAGGGAATGCAGAACCAAACACCATAATTCAACATTACTGATAACAAATTGATAGCGAATTTCAGAGTTTGGTGTTAGCATGTTGCTAAGCTACACTAGTCTACTATAGTAAACATAAATTGCATGCTGCACAAACATTGCATAAAAATGCATACAAATGTTTCTAAAATAAAACTAATTATGCAAGGGAGGATAATTGCAGCTCAGTCCTTAGTGCAAACATTCTGCCCGCTTCAATTCAGACACAGAGATGAAACAGTGCGATAAGATTCCATTTATCTAAATTAATTATACTGTTTATTTGAACTAATTCTCGATTGAGAAAGAGAGATCGATAACTGCATCTGTGCGTCTCTACAAACAATCAAGCAGTGTTTAGTTTACCACCTCGTTGCTCAGAAATATAATGTTGCGATCTAGTATCTCTAGGCCATTTTATTAATAACAGTCACCGGGGCAGGGTTGACAAGTTTGTGTGTGTGTGTGTGTGTGCGTTCAGGGCAATCTGCGATCTCTCTCTCAATGATTCTCAGTGGCTCTTGTGGATACCTGCCAGCCAATCAGAATGGAGTATTCAGCCAGATCAAACAAAAGTGTGATTTTTTTTATAATTTTTTTTTTTATTATTGTTTTCATTTTTGCAATGCATTATGGGATGCATGTTTTGGAATACAAGTAAGCATCAGTTCTTTAGCCGCTGTGTACACATCATTTGGTTTAATGTTGCTAAGCAGGCAACTCGCTCGGTTTTGGAACAGAGCTGTTTTGGTACAGAGAAGAAAACACATGTTCTTTCACACACTGACAGACAGCTACAGACAGCTTAATTGTCTTCATAGTGTCTCCTCTTGACCTGGGGTAAATCAGGTATAAGACATAGCCCTGAAGAAGAATTTTCACATGCTCTCTGTCACTCAATAACTGCAGCATGAGCCATAAATCTGAGTTTAGCAGCAGTTCACAGTGAATCATTACCTGTCCACTGAGCAGCCCGCATTAATGGCTGACTCTCTCTCTCTCATATCTTAACACCTTCCCAATCAGAGTCCAGATAGATGTTTTCTCTGGGCTAGAGTGTGTTAAAGTGTGTGGTACTAGGCAAATACACATCCTGCTCTATTAGTCTGGCTGAAAGTCTTAATGAAACGTAAACATCCCTGATAAGATTCCCATAGATGTAATCACACTGTGTATCCAATCAATACATACTATGCTAATGGATTGCACACACAGACAGTGTTTCATTAACATGCTCAATGTCATTAGGATTCCTATATTGAGAGGTGATTACTGGAAACAAGATTACTTAAGCTGTTATTGTTAAGTAAAAATTGGAAAACTAATAATTATAGCTTGAGGGAATGCTGCAGGTTTACAATAAATTAAGCTGTGTCCACGTCAATTGTGGAAGTCATTACTAGCCTATAGAAATCTCTATAATCTAAACTTGTCCCTTCCTTAAATAAGTAGAGATATTGCATTTACAGTAAGGTGGTAATTTTTTTTTTATTAAATTGTTGTAATGTTTAAAAAAAAATCAGTACTGCGTTTATTTGTTAAAAAATACAGAAAAATAAATATTGTTTAAAAAAAAATGGTTTTACATGTGAATATATTTTCAGATTTATTTATTTTCAGAATTTTTATAATTTATTTCTGTAATGTAAAGCTGAATTTTCAGTCTTCATTGTCACATGAAAGAATTTGTTAACATTGCTAAATAGAGAAACTATGAATACATAAATAAATATTCAGAGCATTTTATCATTGCATCTATCTGTATACATTTCTGGACGCATACCGTCCTTTGTTTTGACTCATATTAAAAGGAGAATAAATAAATAAACAAACCATTTTAGAGTCAAAAAGTATTATTCCTTTTAGGAAAATAGCTTTTAAGCATTTCATTGTGCCACAAACACTGTAAATCTTTTAATTATATTTACTTTTAGATTCGGATATTATAGCAGGAAAACATTTGAACAGATTGCATAAAACCTACAAAAGTAATCCACGCAGAGCTCCACATTGTTTTATTGGAGTACTATTTGAAAGACTCTCTACACGTAGAAAATTAATTCCCATCTGAAGCTTCATAATCCACGCTTCAGAAATAATAATAAGCGCACAAAGGATCCTTAGGCCAGATACACGAGAAGGCGTGTTATTCTGGCTGATGGCCACCGGCCACCATTTCAGCTCTTTCTAAAGACTCATTCAATGGTGATTTGAAAATTAACTTTCGAACAGATGCACTAATTCCATTTGTACTCTGGAATGCCCGGGCACTATGTAACCCAAGCCCGGCCGGAGCTGGGATAGAGCCAGGGTAAAAGGTTACGCTCCAACTGCTGGAGACTAGAGTGTGCTCTATCTTCCTGTTAATCAATATGGCTGGGGGAATAATGGACATAATCAGTGAAAGCGATTCTACTTTTCATCTGCCCGCATTTGCCACAAACCTCAGAGGGCACACCTGTTCCTAAATCCTTGTGAGTTTCCCTAAAGAAAAGAGTAAAATAATTATCGCCATATCGGAGCTCAAAGAGAAGAAAACAAACCGCCGCAACAGGTTTCGGGTTTGTGATGTCCCATAACGTCATCGCAGCTTTGTAATGGAAATCATTAGACAGTTGTAGCAGAGGAAACGGCTTTATACATATTAAATTTAGGTAAATGTAATTACTCCTGATGGACGTATGGGCCTTTTAAGGCACCAAACAATAGTTCAAAGAGATTGCATGTAAAATCTGTAAAAAAAAAACTCCTTCTGTAGCTATTGAACATGAAAGTATTTGTGAAGGAGCTCTTTAATCATTTGTTTTACACTCTCTAATTTTACTATTACATTGCGTTTCCTTTAAGACGGCCTGTGATAATGAGTTGGGGGAAGGGGTTGCTTGTCCGCTGCCACTGTTTAACAAACTGCTTTGCTTGTTCTTGAGTTTGCAGTAATTACATCCTCTGCAGGAGCTCCACGCATCCACACCTCCATTAAAACATCAGCTCCCCGCTCCGCCAGCAGGACAACCCCCTGCCGGGCCCTATCATTCACAAATTAACCCCAATACATTAGGGGGCCCAATGAGATGGTCTCTTGCTATATATATATATATATATATATATATATATATATATATATTGTATCTATGCAGAGTTTCATAAAATAATAGGCTGAAATAATGAGGTTCGGACAGTAAACATTTGCTGGTGAAATTGCAGTTGGACCCAACGCCACAAACTGTTAAATGTTAATTTAAATATGGATTGTTAAGAAGCAGTGTGGCATGTTGCAACCTACATAAAACTACTTTAACAAGTCGTTTATGGATACTGTGCATTTTTATGGCCACATGTTTATATGGACTTGTGATTTGTCACACAACAATTATGCAGTTACGTTTCAGTGAAATGCTAAAAAGCTGGAAAAGTGATTTTGGATGTATATTTTACAGTTTGAGCAGGTGAGTCACCTGAAATGTATACTTTAACTTTACATTTGTGTAAATTTGTTTTTAAAAATCTCACTGTGTAATCAACCATTTTTCATCATGTATTGCGAATAAATACAATTTTACAGCATACAATAATGCATCTTTATAATGCAAATTATTTTATGTGGTTGAGAAGGTATTAAAATGACAGGGGAAAAAAATACATTTTATTGACTAGAACATATGAGAGAGAGAGAGAAAAAAAACAGGCATATTAATAACAGTTGATAGATCCTTTTTAAAATAGTTTTAGATCAATTTCCCCGCAATAAAGCACATCTATAGACTTTTTTATGATTCACACTGCTTGTAAACAAAGACATCAAATAACATAAAACCATACATTAGAGATTCACTGCAAACACTAAATGTATTTATTACATTAGCTTTATGCGCGATCTGCCTCCTTCAGGCACAAACGCGCATCTTTGATCTAATTTGTGTTTTTCTTTTCAAAAACCACGTTCTGCAATTGTACACCTTGAGCAAAAGTGATTGACACGTCTGGGCGACCCGCCCTCACCGCTTTGTGATTGGCGACCGGCGCATGGGGGGCGTGTCCGCTCGGCTGTCTTTTATACTCGGTGCGTCCTACTCCACGGCACTGATTTGTATGAGAAAGGCTCTCTAGGACGGAACGAATGTAGAAAACGCGTTTACACCGGGAGTGTTTTTGTTAGCAGAGAAGTTTATACTATTGAAACGCGGCTTTATTTTGGAACGAATCGCTGGAGCGGGAACAAGGGAAGGAAATACGAGAGGCTTGCATTTATTCCCTCAGCCATTTTGCCTGCGCCCGGCCGAGGGCTATTTATTCTCGGTATGCAACCCAACCGCGAGTCCGTGCCAAACAAGTGAAGCGGAGATGGGTCTGCTCTTCAAGATCTGAACTGAACTGTTTCCAGCGCTCGCTGCATTGCTCGTGTTGACAGGAGGGGGAAAGAAGAATGGAGTGCTACCTGTTGGGGATTTACCTGTTCCTCGCGCTCGCCCTGCTGCCCAGGTCTAGCGGCACCACGGCCAAGGAGATCACCTGTCAGGAGATAGCCGTTCCTCTGTGCAAGGGCATTGGCTACAACTACACCTATATGCCTAATCAGTTCAACCACGACACGCAGGACGAAGCCGGCTTGGAGGTGCACCAGTTCTGGCCTCTGGTGGAGATTCAGTGCTCCCCGGATCTCAAGTTCTTCCTGTGCAGCATGTACACCCCCATATGCCTGGAGGACTATAAGAAACCCCTGCCGCCGTGCCGGAGCGTGTGCGAGCGAGCTAAGGCGGGCTGCGCCCCGCTCATGCGGCAGTACGGCTTCCCTTGGCCGGATCGCATGAAGTGCGATTTGCTGCCTGTTCAGGGCGCACCAGACACGCTGTGCATGGACTACAACCGAACCGACTCCACCACGGTGTCGCCGGTGCTGTCCAAGCCTACCAACTACCCCAGCAAAGCCTTCAATCCGCACAAAAAGCAAAGCGGGCGAACGGGCGTCGGACCGAAAGCGAGTAAGCCCTGCGAGCCGGGCTGCCAGTGTCGCGCGCCGATGGTGGCGGTGAACAGCGACCGACACCCGCTGTACAACCGCGTCAAGACGGGTCAGATCCCGAACTGCGCCATGCCGTGTCACAACCCGTACTTCACCCAGGACGAGCGGACTTTCACGGCCTTTTGGATCGGACTCTGGTCGGTGTTATGCTTCATATCCACTTTCGCCACAGTCGCTACCTTTCTAATCGACATGGAGCGCTTTAAATACCCCGAGCGCCCCATTATTTTCCTCTCGGCGTGCTACATGTTCGTGTCGATCGGCTACATTGTGCGATTGATCGCCGGGCACGAAAAGGTGGCGTGTAACCGGGAGTACGACGTGGAGCACATCCACTACGAGACCACCGGCCCCGCGCTGTGCACCGTTGTGTTCCTGTTGATCTACTTCTTCGGGATGGCCAGCTCGATATGGTGGGTCATCCTCTCGCTCACCTGGTTCCTCGCGGCGGGCATGAAGTGGGGCAACGAGGCCATCGCGGGCTACTCTCAGTACTTCCACCTGGCCGCCTGGCTCATCCCGTCCATGAAGTCCATCGCCGTGCTCGCGCTGAGCTCGGTGGACGGCGACCCGGTCGCCGGGATCTGCTACGTGGGCAACCAGAACCTGGACAACCTGCGGGGCTTCGTGCTGGCGCCGCTGGTGATCTACCTGTTCATCGGCACCATGTTTCTTCTGGCCGGGTTCGTGTCGCTGTTCAGGATCAGGAGCGTCATTAAGCAGGGTGGCACGAAAACGGACAAACTGGAGAAGCTGATGATCAGGATCGGGATTTTCACGGTGCTCTACACGGTTCCCGCCACCATCATCGTGGCGTGTTACTTCTACGAGCAGCACAACAGACAGAGCTGGGAGATCACGCATAACTGTTCGTGTTTATTAGAGCAGGAGATTAGGAGGCCGGACTATGCCGTCTTTATGCTCAAATACTTTATGTGCCTTCTGGTGGGCATCACCTCTGGAGTTTGGACTTGGTCCGGTAAGACCCTGGAGTCCTGGAGGAGTTTCTGCACGCGCTGCTGCTGGGGCAGCAAGGGCTCCGGTGGCTCCATGTACAGTGACGTGAGCACGGGATTAACGTGGAGGTCCGGTACCGCCAGCTCCGTGTCCTGCCCCAAGCAGATGCCTTTGTCCCAGGTCTGAAACGAGAAACCCCTCTTAATTGTCGGGGGGTCTCTTAGTGTTTTCAGTCGTTTGCATACAAATTCACTTGTTGATGGTTTCTATTAGCGGACGAACTGGTTGAAACAATGCAGCGATGCAGAAACAATTACGTTGCGCTAATTCCATTCTATTGATATGGACACGACACGCAATCAGTCATTCTTAAGGAGAATTCGGGCATTACATTGTTCCAAGTGGAGTAACACATGTCCCCAACTTGCAGCATTTCGCGTCGTTTACTTTTACGCGTTGTTGGAAGACAAGTTTTCAGTTGTCTGAACAATCAAAGATGGTTTAAATAAGCCTTAATGTTTTAGTGCCCTATTATTGTTATTGTTATTATATACGGGTTGTTGTTGTTCCCTTTTTTAAAAATTGCGAAATGTATTTATACAAACTTGTAAATGGTGTATAAAAGATGATTTATAAAATTATTGTACATTTGTATATAGTGTAGATGCCACATGCAAAGCAAATATGACTTTTATTTTGACAATAAAAACTTTTTGAGGAATCTGAATTTCTCCAAGTGCTGCTTTAATGCCGAGGGAGCTTCTGGTAATGAGTGCTCGGCGTCGGCTCTTTGTGGTCATTTCCATTGAAGATGCTTTTGTGGGTTCTGTCGAGAGAAACTCTTTTAGCTATCTGAGGCCTAATTAGAGACAAGGGCCTTGTGTTGGAGAATCTCCATAATTGTTGAACCCTTCACGTGCTTGCTACTTAATTTACTAAAAGAGGGCTGGGGAATGGGGTTTAAATGCAGGAAACGGGTCCTTTTCATCTTGGGAAACTTTGATCTTTCTTTTAAAGTCTAGAATAAAGGTGGCATGTAGATAGAACCTTTAGACTGATGCGCCGAGTTTTTTAATGTCTAATTTGAGACCGTTGTCCTTTGATCGACGTTATAGAATTTTTTTTGAAGCTCGGGGGCCCAGCCATGTTTTGTTAGAGAACTGTCACATTTTTTTTTTAAACACTATCAAAACGTCCTTTTTTGAATTTCAGCTGTATTAATAGTAGTTACACTCACTAAGATGTTGAATGAAAACCTACAGGTGGTCTCTTACGTAATCCACAGAGCCTTTCTGTGAAACTCCAATAGAGGTTTTTAGACAAAGAATGACATTGGAAGTGCTGCAGAATGGTTAGTTTTGTGTCATATTACATGGCAGTTGTTTTTTGGTATCTAACTTGGAATGCCCTGTTTTTTAGCTAATGTAAAATGGTCTGCATACAACTGTTGCTCATTGCTTTTAGGTAAAGGACACAAGAGTGCTTATGTGTATTTATAATAATATATTCTGATACAATAAGGAATGCCAGAAGAATATTTCATTTTTTTAAATGATTTATCACACTTTTCAATTTCTGTTAGCGCTTAAAAAACGACATGCCGGGGTATTTCCATCTTTACCTTTACACAAACAAAACATTTAGTGATTCTTTGAAAGATAATGCAACCTAATAATAATGGAAGCCAATGTAAAGTCTTTAGTAATAATGCATGTCATTTAAAACATACGTTTTTAGTTATTAAAGATGTTAGAACGCATTCCTGTTACATTTATGACAACAATAACTACTTATTTTGCTGTACTTTGTCTCCCCCTAGCGGTCAATGTAAAGAATTACTGTTATGTTTACCATGTTTAACGTGCAGGATTTTACCGTCGTACATCAATAGCTGCACATTATCAGATGCTTTAGGTTGTTTTTATTTATCAGTTAGTTGGTAGCTGCATGATATGCTAATGTCCACACATCCGAGAGACATTAAGTGCATTGCGCGTGGAAGCAGGTACATTTGTATAAGAAAAAGTGGTGTGTTAAAACGGTTTCCTGATTTATGAGTAAACAAACGTGGGAAGCTTGTACCTTATTTAGAAATTAAACCTTGTGTAGCCTAGTTCAAACATTTCCGTCATTGCAATGTAAATATGTCATTGACAGAACATTAAATTCCCATAAAACTGACAGTCAAATGTCATAAAAGTCAAGCATAGACAATGTAAAAGAGAAAAAAAAAAGGTTTAAAGCATACAGATAATATCCTCTCATCTATTTATTAGCCTTTTTGTTGTTGTTTTCTAATGTGAGCTTATATTATCCGACAAATGTTATATTTCTCAATAAAGTGCTAGCACCCAGAAAGCAATAAATACCAGTAGCAATACAATTTCCGTACGTTTTATAGGCACATACATCTTAATCTTTAACATTGTAACCTGACATGCAAAGTTAACTTCTATAAAATGAAACAACATCATCGAGTAATAGCAACTGATTCAACAGTGCTGAGAAAACCCACAGATAGCACGTGACACGCTGACCACGCGCCACTTTAAGCAGCGGTCAGGTCAATAAATCACCCCTGTTTTAGATTATTAGCAAATTAAAAATAAAGTACATTGAGGAGTTGAGATTGAGTTGATGAGCTAGATTACGCCCATTTTAAGACCCGTGCCAACAATGCAACTAATCATTTTCGTAAAGACTGAACCCAGAGGAGTGCAGTATCAACTCCTGCCACCAGAGGGCACTGAGTCTCAGTGAGAGCAGGGACAGTGAAATCGGCATGTGGACAGGTACATTTCCAGGCTTCTTGGTTTCAAAACATATCAGATCTCACCTTATATATGTAACATCAAGAACAAACTGATTGTGTGGTGTTCAAATACAGCTTGCCGTTTTTTTCTTTTTCTGAAAACACACTTTGACCTTAAATCCGTTACTGTAGTGACACTATAATGATACACATTAAAAATCTAAATCACATGCACTGTCTAATTCTGTAGCCATTAGAAGACAATTCTCACACCCTAAACAGAACTGGCATTATAACTGCAAAATTGTAACTTTGGGGTAGTCTTTATAAACACCTTTAGCCGTCCTGGGACCCTGGGGATGCATTTCTCAAATACATGGACATGAACACCCGTATATTTCCCAAAATCAACTACGGTTGCACATTCTGTCGTTAAGCTACTACTAGAGTTCAATGGAGCTTGCCACCATAGCTTTTGGAAAATGCACCCCTAGTTGGTAATGCTAAACAAAAGAATGCAATAAAAGATAAATAACATTTTACAGTGTTTACATTACATTTTAGTTTAACAGTAGGCCTATATACACACACACACATTATATTTAAACATATTAAACATTCTGAGTGTCCAGAAAAAGTGACAAAGTGTCAGAAAGTGTCAAAGACAGTTGAAATGAAAAATAATGTAAAGTAAAGTAACACTGATGTACAAACATTTGCAGGAATGAAGAATGAAGAGTTCTGTGCATGTCTGTCCACTGGAGGGCATGATTTGCCAGTTTTTTAATAGGATGTCCATCTATTGCAGATTTTTGCAACCCTGTTTCTGGTGGCATATCAACACAGTACACATTTCAGTAACACTTCAAAATAGATGGATGTTCTCTGTTAATTTAGTTCACAAGTATCTCAATGAGGATATTTTGTATGCTATAATTATCAAATATCTAATGGACCCTTTTTACAAGACTGTGATGGTGTGTTTAACGGTCATCGGCATCATAAATCCCCAAATGTTTTTTTTATTTTTGTATTTCATATTTAAATTCTATGTGATATTAGTATTTTTAATACTATTTAGGGCAGATAGGGTGGTTATGTGCACAGTGATGCAGGGCAAGTAATGTGTTACTCTGTGGTCACATGACATTAAACACGAGAACCATTTCTCATCTTGGAAATGGTTATTTTCCATTTGAAATCCAGCTGACATCACAATTGAAATGCCATTAAAAAAGGTTCATGCAGTCTGTCATTTCTGTAATAGTCACCAGTTTAAAGTCGTGTAATATGTGAAACATTAATAAAATAATAAAGGTTATAAAATAACCTGACTTGCAAACCACTTTACATCAAACTAAAGATCCCTAGCTTCTAGCAGCAAAAGAAAAAAACAAAAAACTACAAATCATCATCAGTGGTGTATAAGGAAACTTCATATATAGTCAATCCCAGAATTCCCTGGTGTGTTTAATAAGACACATGACTGACATTGTGAGGACAGGAGGGCTGTGGTCGAGGTGACTGTCCAAAGCTAACATGTCAAATCTTTTACATGTCGCGGCTCGCTTCTGAGAGTCTGAAAGGCGCACATCATCTCGCTTTCGTGTTACACCAGATTACGGAGCTCTATTTTAAGTGTTTGTTCTAAAGCTCCAAACCAAACCCCAGCGGATCCTTGAAATAGTGATACAAGCTACCTCCATAAATACAAAAGCCACCTTGGCAGTAATTGCTTTATGATGGGGTGCAGTTGACTAACAATTGACAGTTCCTGAGTTTTTGCAGACTGAAGGTTTTTGGAGGATACCTTCGTACCCTCAGGGCTATTCTTGTTTGGTGGCCACCCCTGTCGAAGTAAAAAGTATGTCAGTCTTAGCTTAACCTCAGAGACCCTGGGTGGTTGCAACAGACCTGTTTTTAGAAAGGCCTTCGGTGTCCCTTGATTGTCGCAGGGGCAAGGCAGGTCAAGGCCTGTCTGGCTTGTGAAAGAAAGATAGAATGCGCTAACACAAACATAAGAGGCAGGTGGATGCTGAAGGGTGTAGATGATCCAAGGATTGGCATGTATCCATGACGTTGGCATCTAATAATACCCCTCATTTCCAGTCAAGTCCCAACCAACTTGCAATGCTTTAAAATGAAAGCTTATCATCTGGAGACAATCAAACCCATTCCGACCTCTTTTCTTGTCCGTCTCCATTGCAAGTTGGTACGTCCTCACCGGTGGTCATTTCTACCAAAGTATATTGCCCTACTCTTCTGGTACACAACGCTGTTGCTCCCGAGACATCAATTGCACCTTGAGCGGCTAGTTTGTCCTTTCGTGGAGGCGGTGGAGGTTTGAGGCGACTGCGTTTGCTAACTCGGATGGATCTAGGAGTCCCCAAAGGTCCGCTGGGGTACAGTGCCACATCACTGCCATCTCTTACCATCCCTTCTTCTTGGGTGGGTTGGTAGCTGCTGCTGTCGTCATTGTTGTTGGAACCAGGCATTCCAGCAATTGTAGGCATTCCTGCAAGAGTTGATGGTAGCGGAGGGTCATCATCCAAAAGAACGGAAGCAGCTTCATCGCCGCTTGAGTTTCTGGTACTACGCTTGCGGAACCCTCCCGGTCCCATCACATCTTGAGTCGGCGAGATGCTGGTGTCCGCACCCTGATTCCCATTTCCTGACAAGTAGTACTGCTCCTCGGCATACATCTTCTCTACTAGCATCTTTCCTTTGGTTTTTTGCCTCACGGAGCGCTTGACGGCACAGATCAGGTCACACATGTTTAGCAGCAAGGACAAAGTGGCTGCCCCCAACATGAAGTTCAGCATGATGGTTTTCTCAGTGGGTCTAGAGACGTAGCAGTCCACCATTGTTGTGCAAGGTGACTGCTGACACATGATGCGTTTGGGGATGTAAAAGCCAAACAAGTAATAATGTGCAGCTCCAAATCCAGCTTCTACAAGTATCCGAAGCAACAGATGCAAGATGTAGGCTCCTGTGAAGTACTGGACCCGTTCCTTCTCAGCCTTCACGACGGTCTTGCAAAGAGAAGCTTTCTTGAACGATTCTTGATGGATCTTGTAGATGGAGTCCGCTTTTATGGACTCGTTGTCTGCAGGTAGACCTGAACTCACTTTGTGGATCACATAGATGACAAACATGACATAGGGAAGGCACAGGGTGGTAAGCTGCACCAGCCAGAATCGGAAAAGGGAAAGAGGGGCAAACATGTCGTAGCACACATTGGCACAACCGGGCTGAATGGTGTTACACACAAATCTTTCCTGCTCGTCCTGGTAGAGGGGGTAACCAGCGAACAGCAAGACCAGGATTCTAAGGAATACCACAAGGATGAGCCATGCTTTCCCTAAGGACCAAAAGCACACAGGTTCTTTGTTAGTTCAACTACGTTTATAATGTTCCTATGAAAATTGGTCTGGGAATTGATTAATGTTTTAAGGTTAATTGAATAAACTAGGCAAGTACTCTTTTGACACATTTTTAGTATCTTGCTTTGACAATAAAGGCTTTGCCTTTTAATAGTAATTTAGTTTATTTAAACAAATCAATTATTGAAATAAATTTACAGAATATTTATACAAGCAAATCACAACCCCATCTCAAATTTGTACAGACAAGTACAGTCTCACTCATACGAATCTGTATCATTTGTGAAAATCGTATGTGTTTTGCAAGGTGGTAAACGCATCCATATGAATGAACATACCTCATTTGTGAGGTCATATGCATTTATACAAATTAGCAACCATGCAAAATACATACTATTTGCGAGATCATCCTGGATTGTATATATTAAAGGAGCCGTATGTAAAAAATGGCCAAAACTGGTACTGCAATCACTTTCAAAATACTGCTGAGCGGTGTCTCCCCCTCCCCCTCTCCGTTGACT
>JAUCNO010000548.1:5975875-5992495 GCA_032353835.1 Enteromius viviparus | reverse complement strand
ATTCTATGAGTTAGGAATGGGATGGCACTTCAGTTCATAGAATGAGTAAAGGCAGGTGAGCGAATACTTTTGGTAATGTAGTGTATATATATATATATATATATATATTTTTTTTTTTTTCCACAAATGTAGAAATAACAGGAAGCTCATCTTAACGCAAGGTGTTCCCCAGGGTTCTATATTTGGCCTTAATAACTTGTATCTTCTGACTTTTAAAAGTTAAAAATGTCATATAATT
The DNA here is from genome assembly GCA_032353835.1 of Enteromius viviparus. Lineage (NCBI taxonomy): Eukaryota > Metazoa > Chordata > Actinopteri > Cypriniformes > Cyprinidae > Enteromius > Enteromius viviparus. The sequence goes on along the minus strand of JAUCNO010000548.1, from coordinate 5,992,257 downwards.
AGCTTGATTCACATCTGCTGCAACTGAAGGTGTCACAGAAAAAGTATTGGCCAAACCTGCACTTTCTGATGCTAGAACCAAATTTCCAAGTACCGCAACCCCCAAGAATAAGTAGGGGAAAGATTCATTCTTGAGACAAGAAACAACTTGTGTCCATTATTTTGAGATGGCAGATGATTGTGTGTGGGAGCATATAAAGAAGACCAGTGCAAAAAAGAAGCAGGAGGGGCTGCTCCTCATGAAAGAACTGGATCACAAACCACTGATTGATTGAGCTGTCCACCCACAGACCACTGACTCTAGATGGGCTAGTGGGCTATTATGCCACCAAAGGCGACTGTGCGCACACACACAACTGAACTAACCAACATCATTATAGGCCTGGTCTTGTCAGGACTGTAATTGGGCAGCATCAAGGCTTAACGCTGGCATAAGACACACATGGGGATTCAGCCGAGGTAATTACTGCTGCTACTGAACCAATGGACCAATACCAACACGTCACGATACCCCTTCTTAGTGAAAGCTATACCAAAGCAAGCTTTCAAGTTTTACTGCTATATTCTTTATAACTTGCAGAACAATGCTATCAGATTCAGCATTACAATCTGCCAAAATGTTGGACTTCTCACGAAAACCACAGCACACTAGGATCTTGAGAGACTATCTTGAGATAAATATCTCGAGCTATATAATGTGTGATCTAATGATCTAGAGTAGTATCGCCACTCACCTCGAGTTTCTGGGCCTTGTCTCTGCTGAGAGGCTCAAGGGGAAAGCTGAGGTTGTTCGCCTCTGAAAGCGAACGCAGGTCAAAATAGTACTTAGCGTAGACGCTTGATGGAACATTAATATTGAACTGCAGCAGCTCCAGAAACTGCCGCTCCAACTCATTCCTGGTGGGAGAGAGAAAGCAAAGATAATTGGCTTTGCGTGTGTTCCTTTTGACACTTGTCAGTGGGTGGAAAGTATTTTGACATTTTAGCTATTTAAGAAAATTCAGATTTAGCATGTTTCAATGAACATCAATGTCTTTTCATTTTAAAACAACAATCCTGAAAAGAATACCAAAAGACAAGCCCTGATCATCTGTTCATATTAAAAATTTCCCTTTATTCACTCCCAAATGTCTAACCGCCAATGAAACTATTCAAAGTTCGAAATGAACAATGTATTGTCACCCCTTCCTACCAACCGAGTAATTATTCCAGCACATGTAGAACCCAACCAGCTAAATATAACCAACAGTGAAGCCTCTGACAACAAACCCACACTCTATAGTCCTCCATGCTGTTTGCTGTGTGCTTTGAGGACAATATGCCTGCCTCCTTCACAGAATCTTCAGTCCGGACGGCCTTTAAAATAACTGTGCTCAGCAGGAGTTTAAAGGGCAGATGTGACAACATGCTGAAAGTGTCAAGTATCACTCAGCTCAATGTGTCAGCTCAATTTCTTGGTATCTTGCCTTCAGGGACATTATATATGGTACCTGGATGTAGTTTCTAAAGAACGCAATACAATCATCAAACATGCCAGTTCTAGAGATGCTTAGATCTCTGTGTTTATCATAAAATGAACACCCTTTTAATGCATGTTCCTTATTGTATATGATTTGTTGGTGATAATCTTCAAAGCCACTGTAGCTCTTTTTTTCCTAGACTTTAATTGGTTGCACCCCAGAGCATTGTCACGAATTTGGAGGCACAAGAGACACACACTTACATGTCTTCCACGGTGATGTCTTTGAGGATCTGGCAGTAGTCAACATTCCATACGGCCTGATCGTCCCACACTTTGGACGCCAACAAGATAGCACCCAAAACAATCCTCTTCCAGTTAGCAGGACAAATGTCAATCTCTGCATATGTTAATAATCTCTCCAGATACACCTGACAACAAAAGAAAGTGCATTCATTTTAAGTTAAACATACAAGAGACTTGACTATTATGACAATAAAGCATCAATTGACTTTAAAAACCAATGTTTGTTTCGGATTCTGGCGGCTGACTCTTGCATTTCTGTTTTTGGGGCAAGGTTACGGCATCGTCATTGCAAATATGTGATTACTGCAAGACTGACACGTAGGTCAGGGGGCAAAGACAAACAAACACATATGCTCAGTCAACCAACAAAAACACCCGATGCCTTACTGGTAACAAACACCATTCAGTTTTAACACCCTTAACAGAAAATTATTTTTTGGACATGTACCATAAATCTTTAAAGCGGTGCAAAATAAAAGTTTATAAAGAATTTCAGCCAGGTTTCAGGGCCCATCATAGAACAGAGGCTGCATTTAAAACTACAAATGAGTTGCTTCTGGTATCAGTCCAAGACTGCATTTCACTCAAGATTTACTAGAGCTTAGTGCTTAGAGCTTTGACACTAGATTATGACATGCTCTTACATTGATTAGAAAATTGCATTGCCTTTAGCTGGTTTAGAATTGACCATTACCAATGTGTTTGTTTAAACGCCACACAGACCCGTGTTAAGCCCTCTGCTGTTTTCATACATTCTGCCCTTTGGAAATATGATAAAAAATTTAAAATAGGTTAGTTTGGTTCTCTTTAAGGCTTTTCTCTAACACTTCACCACCTTGACACAGTTACTTGTGACTGCTCGCTGGGCCTCAATGAGATTAAGCTTAAGGAGCCAAATAACAAACTGCGGCAAGCATTTTCTGCAGTTTTTAAACTATTGTAAAAAAAAAAAAAACTTCAAATGAATGTCAAAGATTTGATTGTGTTTTAATTGCAGTCTGTAACTTTTGTTGTGTGTTCAAAATGTATATAATAATAGACTGATTTGGGTCAGTACTGCTGCGAAGTAGCCTGGTACCTGCGTGATTCATCATAAACAGAGAAAAGTAGCTCTGGCTACAACTTTCTTTCACAACATGCATGTATTTCTGTTTATTAACTGCTAGAATTCAGTTCTTGAAAATTAGACAGATCCCCTCATTAAGTGATTTTTGGCTCTGGACCTTTTCTATATTTCATGATTTTCTTTTAAAAGGCAACAGAAGTACACACTCGATTAACAAAAGCTCACACTATACCACTGACTCCTAAATCATACGGATGCATTATTTCTTTAAACCTTCAGGCATTTCAATTTTATACACAAACCTGAGATCTGATCAAACTGCTTCCTGAGGTGCTCATAAATTCACCATGTCTGCTGAGTTATGAGACTCCCACAAGCTTGAAATGTACCACAGGAATATTGAAGGAGAATAGGTAGATTACCAAGCCCTTAATTCTGTTGTTGGACATGGAGCATGTCAAAAGCACTTGATATGTTTAATAGCAAAGCACGATCACTAGCAAAAGTGATGGTTTCCCAAGTAACTCCAATAATATTTCTTTGTGTACTTCTGAAGGAAAGCTGTACGCATTACTTTTTGAGTGGTTGAATTGTAAGTCTGTGCTCTGTTGACGTGGTGTGTGAGCCATGGGTGTCTTTAGCATTCATAAACACTGCGGATGGATGTAGGCGGACAAAGAAGTCCTTATGAAGTAAAACAAAATGCATGAAATGTATGCAATGCAGAAAAAAACAAAGACTAAGCAGGCCAAATGCAGTAACACACACAAATTGGGGACAGCAATGTCAAATACTATTCAAAGTAAAATTTTGTTTGTATAAAGTGCCAGACAGAAATCGCACGTTTAATTGGTTCCACGGCATCAGAGGGCTCCAGCTCACCCGTGGGCAGCTGTGCATTAAATATGTGTTTATGAGAGTATGTTTGTGAGCTAATCTCCTCTACACTGTTCAAGATAAAATAGTGCCAGCAAATGGGCAAATTACACACCTACAGTTTATAAATCAAAAACACTCCAGGGACAGCAGTCAGCAGCCGAATAGAAAACATTAACCCGAGTAGAGTTACGAAAACATAACTCAGTTTTTACTCAGCTGAGTCATAAACATTTCAAAAGTGCAAATTACCATAAAGTGTTATATAATTGTTAATCATATACTATTATAGTGTTATTAGTTCTTTATTTTTGTCATTTTTATTACTAATATATATACATATATGTATGAACTGTGTATTTCTGTTTAGCTTCATTTCAGATTTGTGTTAGTAATTGAAGTACTTTAGCCTAAATTTAATTTATTTTAGTTTGTTGCCAAGATAACATTGAGTTTTGTATGTATAGTATATTTTTTAAAGTAATAAAAATTAAAACAGTTTTATTGTCAAAATAAATAGGGATACACATATTACTCCATGTGTCTGATTATGTTTAAGATGACTGCTCAATGACTGAACTAAGTTTAGTTTAGGATCATTACCATGCATCCCAAACTAAAAAGTAAATATGTCTGTTTAGACTGAATGCAAAACTGGCCCAATAAGATTTTTGTTTTGGGCAACCATTTTTGAAAAGATGAATTGATTTTTGAATTAAAATGATTATTTGGCGCCGGAGTGGGAATGCTTGGATAGTGTATTTCAAGTTCACTGTGTGCAGTGACTCATAGTTTCCTTCCAATAACTGAAGCAACCAGCAACAGCCAATCAGATTTCCCAGCATCTCTGCACCTGTTGCCCCCTACAGGTCAAGGAACAGGGTCAGTCTGTCTACATTTAGAAACAAAGAAACGAACAATCTGAGAAGTCTATCAGTTTACAAATAACAATACAGATCCCAAACTCATACAAAATATCTTCGTTTCTGATTTTGACTATAAGTATCAAGTCTGGTCCACTTTGCAGTTTTTAAGAAGCATCTAGAAAAGAGACTGATTGATACTGATAAAGTAATTTACCACAGTTAGTGTATTATAAATCACCGGTACTACAATAATACTAACAGTGCAACAATTTCCGAGAAATGTTTAACATATAATAATAATAATAGAGATATCTACGTTTATTTTAGGTCAGGCATTTAAAAAGAAATTGATTAAAGCCAATTCGATTGCAACTCATCATTTTAAGGACTCTCTTGCCTTTACACACACTCTTGTATGTCACCAAGCATTCACAGACCCTTGTATGTCCACGACTTGTTTAATGACACCTCATGAAGGTATTTAGTTGGGGACGTGAGAAGGGATGAGGCTTCAAAAGAAGGATTTCATCACAGAGGAGGAACAGTCACACTCTGACAGCTGCTGGGCTTAGTGCCCACTAATAAAGCGCTAAATATGACAACCACCTGAGTGATGGTAAAACCTATTTTAACTTGTGCTGCCAGCCAATCTAAAGAGACACAGATGGACCTTCATTTGTCCGCCATCAAGTCACATGACCTTTGACTCACCAGCGTGACTATGGCGCACTCAGCTGTGAGCTGGGCGGCACTGAAGAGCGTACGAACGAATCTGTAGATCTGCTTCTGTTCTGGGTCGTGCTTGTCGTAATCTGACGGCACCTCCGATTTCTGTGGAAAGAGGACGTTTTAGGATATTCAAACTTGTAATTATACATCAAAAAATGAGCTGCAGAAGCAAAACGCTTACTGAAAGTGGATGAAGTTTTTCATCGAAAATGTCTAAGACCATTCGCCCGTCCACATTTCTGAAAGGAGAAGGGTGAATCGAAATTTGATTAGGGATACATATTCTGTGCAGTATTCATATAAAGAATTAAAGAAAGTCCGTGGTGATAAATCTTGAGTGTTGCCAGAATCTTGAGTTTGAAAGTTGTAACGCATTAAGTGTTTATATGGTATTACAGGTTTAAGAGAAACATAGACACAAAGCCAGAGACAGGAAAAGATGGATATAATAGTATGGTTGGTTGGAAGATAGATCTCTTTGCAGAGAGAAATGAAAAACATACCTGTTCTTTATGTGGTAGTATATTGCGAGGGCAACACTGCAAACAGAATAAAATAAAAAGAAGAAGCTGAAATAATGCTAGACAATATGATAAAGCATCAAATAAATTCAAACTGAAGGAGGGGTTGTATATAGCGTTATCTTTTGTATTGTGCTGTTATTGCGTTGAACTGTTCTAACTAAGCAATGTGCATATAAAAGAATAAGCTGGTCTTTTTTAACATAGTAATATAGTATGTTTGATAAAACACAGGAAATGTGGATTTTTGTTCATAAAACTATTGCTGAAATTAATGCCACCAAGGGACCTCATTTAAACATATACATGTCTTTGTAAATCCATAATTTGATTAATTAGATTTTTTACATTCACGTTTGGTGATAATGATTAGTATTATTTTAAATATTATTGCATATATTGCATTTATTCAAATATTAGATAATCATTTTTTGTTATTGGCCATAAAGTTGAAATAAAAGCTACTTAAGGCTTACTACCTAACATTTCTAAATCCATTAAAGGGTTAGTTCACCCAGAAATTAAAACTGTGTCATTAAATATCATTAAGTCTCATTAAATCTATAATGAATGTGCTGTGTGGTACTGGTCACTGGTTTAAATCATGGACCGAATAAACTCTCCAGATTCAATCTGTGTGATCGAATAAATGGTTATTTATCAGTGTCCTAATGTAACAAGCTGTTACGCGAGACTCTTGGCATCCTTTTGAAAATCCAATTCTCTTTCCACACCCTAGATACCCATCATAAACCAATGATAACTTATCAATCAGTGTTAAGCCCTGTTCACACTTCATAACGTGATCCCATTCATTTCAGTGGAGAGCTGGCGATTTCCAGCGACAGCGGCTATGAGTGACCATTGGTGACCGGATGTGGGCGACCCGACAAAATTCAGAATCTCTCAACTTTATGCAAATGAAGAGCAATTTTCGTGAGCGACAGCCAATAGGAAAGAAGACGATAGTGCTCATTCTCCTTTCAGCTCCAGCAGTGATGGCGCCGTTTGTGTTTTTGCCATAGATAAATGCACGCAATGGAAAAAAGCACTCATTCTTGTTTGTATGTATGGACTCGGTGTATATTTACATTTAGTCATTTGCCTCCAAAATGTTTGTATTTAGCGGCAAGAAACCTTTTCGCTGTCAACAACGACGCTACTTAGAAACCAGAAATAAGAACGCCCACTAGCGACTACATCGCCAGCCTCTAGGTGCATGCTACGGGGCATTACGCTGAGGGTATAAGTACCATTTAATGGTGTATTTGAGGTTGGGTTGGCTAACGGTGCTGTCGTCCAGAAAGATCGTCGAACACGAGCTGTACTTGCGTCTCATTGGGCCAGATGGATTTTGCTAAAAGACAAGGACACACAGAGTGCAAACAAGAATATCATTTATTCTCAAACACATACACACTTTCAGCAAACAGGCTGAAAATTAGGCCACCTGCAGCCCCGGAGAAGCCATTATCATCTCATTTATACCTGAGTGATTCTCGCTCAATGTGTGTGTGCGCGTTAGTGTGGGTTAGAATCCCAGTTCATAACAAGTAAGTAATGTATTATGCAAGATTTCAAACAGATAAGCAACGTTAACAATGCAAATAAATAATTACAATGTCAAAACTGACACAATATCACAGTTTAAAGAAAGTAAAAAGAGCAAGGAGCAAATATTTACCTTCGACTCCGCAATGTGTGTTAACTTGCAAAGTAATAGAAGACGTTAAAATAGGAACAAAACGTAAGCTATTCATTGCAAATTGTGTATGAATAGCATGCAGTTATGAAATGAAGACAATCAAGCCGTGCATATTAAAGAAACAGTCCACCTATAAATGAAATTTTAGTCACTCTCAGACCAACCCGAGATCTGAACAGACCGGGAGGAGTTTTGCTCTGCAGTGAATGGGTGCCGTCAGTTTCCAGAGTACAAACACCTGATAAAGTGGTTTGGATTATTGTTATGCTTTCATCAGTTGTTTGGACTCTTATACTGCATAGTATCTATTGGTGAGCAAGTGATGTAATGCCCCAAATCCGTTCCACTGAAGAAACAAAACTCTTCTACTTTTTTCCAATAAAAATCTTAAGCAAATTGTCATTTTTGGTTGAATTGTTTCTTTACAACATTTATACAGAACGAACAACAGTAGAACAGAAAAGCAAGGCTGTTAATGATGCAACACAAGCTCAGAGACTCGTGCAATACTGCATTCTCACGACGTTGAGAGTGGGATTTGATTAGTTACGTGGGTGTTGTGACACGTGGCGAGATGTCTTCTTCGAGACACAAGCATTAAGAGAAACAGAAAACACATATGCACTAATGTCACGGCTGCTGCTACTTACATGGTTGACATACAGACTTTTCCGTTTTTCCCGAACTGTAAAGAGAAACGTATAATTAGTAACACTTACACAACAGTCGCTACAGTTAATTAGAGAGAGAGAAAAAGACAAGGGCCACAATTAAAGTGATGTCAGTAATATCAATAGGGATGCTTCTAACAATCAGAGCTCTTAAACTGTTGGACGGCATGTGCTTTAATTAACTGTCCTTAATGTTTCTCTAAATAAGAACTTAGTTAGTCTCTTAGAGAGCTTTGGCTATCAGGATGAAGGCTGGTCCAATTTGTGTGTGTGGTCATGTGGGATAAACATTTTATCAGAGTCCTTGGAGTCTGACGCCCCTCACGCACACAAATATGAAAGCTATGACTCAGATTATACTCACATATAAGCAGTTTGACCGTTTTTCATCAACATCTTAACTATGCATTTGAACTACAGCACTAGAGACCTGCAGATGTACATAAATCCAAACAAACAGCTGCGCAGCCAGACAAATGAGACAGATTCACAGGCGCTGTCAACATGCACGACCCCTTAATGGCGCTAAATTGAGCGTAAATGTCTGAAAATACTGCTGTGATTTTATTTAATGATATTAATCTGTTGCCCCATTAAGCAGCTTTACCTTTGGTTAGCTTTTAGCATAGCTCACTACAAAGCGAAGCCTCAATGCGGTTAAATGGAGTAGCTTAGCAAGCTAACGCTTGGAAGACGATCCCTGAACAGATAACAGCTCGCAGACGTTTTGAATCTATAAAGCTTCGACACAACACAGCAGCAGACTAACAAACAGGCTGAGATCAAACGTACCTTTCTTGTTGGGTAAAAGAACTGAAAAACAAGAAGGTTTCTAAATTAAATCTGAGCATGGATAACAAGGCTGGCATTGACTTTACACTTCATACGCCGCTAATTTTGTTTATATCATCACATTTTCCCTTTTCACAAGACATCTGAGAGACCAAACTTGGTAAGTTTGGGAAGATCAGCCTGGTTAGGAACATCGCCCACTGAGAAGAGCTGACAGTTAACAAAGCATCATCCCCCAGGGGCATCGTGTTAAATCAAACTATTATGGCAAGACTGCTTCTCCGAGGAGGGAATGTTTGGTCTGACTAAGTCAGGGCCATCTGTGAGGTGGCCTCCTGATTCATTTGGATCAGACTGGAGCGAACCTGACCACAGTTTCGTTTTAATTAACGTTCCCTTTCAGCTTCCAGGCTTAAGGGGAGACCGTCCCACTCATCCTGTGAGTCAGAAGACATGGAGTCTCTCTCACCGTCTGTTTGAGACTTGCTGAGAAAGATGGTGCTGGCGCGCGGGTGGTCTGAAGGATTGTACTCCATGTTGAGCTCTGAGGAGAGAAAGAAAAAGACAATTTATTATTTGAGAGGCTTCAGTCGCTATTCTAGTATTACTAAAACAACCCAATAAACGACCGGATATTTCTGACAGAACGATGGGAAACATGTAGTCAGGCGAGCCGCAAGTTCTTGCAGTGAACACATACTATAGAAATATGAGAAAGAACAGTGAACAGAAATATCACAACACAGTATTTAATCTTATTTTGAATTACCTTCCATAGACTGATTTCATTTGATTTTGTAATTTTTTGTAAACAGTTTTATTTAGTTTATTTTTTATTTTTTCCTCAGTTTTAGTAATTCTACTTAAAATAATTATTTCAGTTGCAAAAAAAGCAAGAATCTAACTATTTAATTGAATATAATTATATCATATCATATTTACATAGTAATACTTTATTTTATAACTGATATATATGAAAAACTGCATACACACACACACACACACACACACACACACACACACAATATATATAATGTGTTTGATGCATTTTGCTCATCATTTCATAATTAACATGTCTATTGTGCACAGCAGAAATACTGTCAAAATATTAATGTTATTTCTATATGATGTCATTATGCCAGCACTAGAGGGCAGACCTAGTGATTGTGGGATCCAAGGACCGTCTACAACACTTACTTACTCTATCATTGGTTTTTATGAAATTTTAAAGTAACATATACTGCAATATACTTATTATATTTGCTTAAATATTTGTATTTAGCTTACAATAATATTTATTATGTGTTTGATTATGTTTTTAATTAATTCATTTTTTGGTCTGTCACCAACACAGAGAACTTCCTTCCTTCCTCAGTTTTCCCATACCTGATCTTTTAATATAGTGATATTTATGAATGGATAAATAATATAATAATATTTCTGAAATCTAAAAAATATAATTTTATCTCTTTATTTTAGTTTAGTCATAGACTTCAAACTTCCCTTCTGCTCAGTTTTCCCACATATTGCCACCCTGATCTTGCAGCGACTAACACGCACGCACGCATGCATACATGCATGATGTCATCGGAGGAAAGGGCAACGGCACACACCCTGACCAGGAAACTACGAATCCCCAGTCTGCAGCCTCTAAACCCGAAACAGCCGATCCTGAAACACACCATCATTATTTCTTCCTGCAGTGTTCAGGTGTCAGCTGAGATTTGTGAAATCTAACAAACCCGTGCCTCAGAAACAGCCTCCACGTGAGCGGCCGCTGCATTGTGTTTTAAGGCTTTTGAAGTGGTGTCTTTTATGCGGAAGAGCCACTTGAATCTCAAAGGAGCCTCGACCGTGAGACGTATGGAGCACTCTGGGGTGCAGAGGAAAGACTGATTAATAAAAGATGGAGCCATGTGGGAGAGAGAGGATGAAAAAAGGAAAGGAAAGCAGAGACTGGAGAATGTGCTGCGGATCTCAGAGAAGCTGGACACATATGCTTTAATATTAATGTGACATACACTCATGGTAGAACGTGTGGCAACAGTAGTTTTCAATGGGATTGAGTCATTTCCTCTTTTCCTGGGACCCACCCTCTGTATATTGTGAAAAGGGGCTCGAGTGTTCGGAGGGGGTCTGGTCTGAACAGCCCACCACTTCCTCACACTCAGGAAAGAGCTGCTTCCAACAAACACTACAGCTTTCACACAGCCGTGTCAAGAACATCTTTCCAGCATGTGCACATGAAATAAGATCCATTTCTTTATTACATGAAAGTATTTATTTATTTAGTATTGTTATTTAAATGATTCATCAATATTGTATTAGTATATTACATATGCTATTATTTTACAATAATATGCATTTATTTATTCATTCATTCCACACTCTGTTTTTAGTTTTGTCTTTTAGTTTTTTTCCTGATTTTCTTTTTAATGGCTTGAAAATATTTTAATAACAATCATGATGTATAATAATAACATTTAATATCAAAACTTTGTTTCTTAATAACATACTTTTTATTTATTTTTATATTATTAACATTTTAACATAATTTATATATTAATATATATTATTTTTTCTTACAAAATTAAACCAACATCAACAAGAACAAAATAATAATAATTGATAATAATCATTTATAAACATTTATGTAAAAAAATGCCATTTAAATTAAGACATTCTAAGGTTTTAATTTACCTGGGCTGTGTTTCATGACTTAATACTAAATCATTATCAAAAATAATGATAAATAAAATTTAATAAATAAAATAAACGCATGCTTTAATTTTATATATTTTTTAATTGCTATAATTTTATCAAATAAAATTGTAAAAAAAAAATGTATTCATTTTTTTTTTAAATGAAGTCTTGCATACACTGCAAAGTTTACTGCTTATATTAAAGTATGTCTGATAAATGGAATAGTATTCCTTAAAATAATGATTTAATAAAAAACTAAATAAAATGATATTTTGTAATAGTGTAATATTTGTGTCAATTTCAGTCTCCGTTTCATCCATGCACGTCAAATCTAATACGGCATCTAACCTGATGCAGGTCTGAGTTTACTCGAAAGACATCTAGGATATGATGGATAAGTCAATCATAATTTTCAGTTGATACAGTAAAATATCTGTGAATGAGGTCAGTGAATGTGAGCTGAATGAGGGCAGCAGCAGAGCTCAGCACGGGCTGGCATTCGGCCCTGTGTGTGTGTGTGTGTGTGTGTGTGTGTGAGAACACACTCCACAAACAGCAGAGAAAAGCAAAGCCGCATGAAGAGGATGGCCAATGGCCGCTCACTTACGCATCATAGGCAGAACATTCTGCACACATTCATGTGCTATAAAGATGATTTGTGCAGAATCAGACAGATGCTTTGGTTTCCATGTAAAAAGAGCTCCCTGAACTCCAGACAGTCTATCTCACAATGCCAACACAAGCACATTTTTCATACATTTGCAGTAAGAGGCGATCAATATAAGCCTATCATAATAAACTGAGAGGTAAATACATATTTTCATGGTACCCACATTGTGGACTTAAATGCCTTTTCACAGACAAGAGACTACTAATATTAATATGATAAGAAGAAAACTATAAGCATCTAGTTTTTAACACATCTCTGCCTCTCGCTGCAGTAGTGTTAAAGGTTCTTGAGGTCAGCAGCAACAGAGCATCTGTGAATCACATCCTCAGACACTGATGTGTAAATCTACTCGTGGTGCTGTGCTGTGAAAGAAATCCTTGCAGATGCATGAATGACAGCGAGTTCAGATCTACTGAGCAGTGAGTTCATTAATTGCAGTAGTTTTAATTGCATTTATATTTCAGTTTTAGTTTGTTACTTTGGTTTAGAAAGTTAAACTAAATGATTACAGTTAAACTAAAATGTATACATCTAAACTTATTTTAAGTAGAATTTATTTATAGGTTTACTTTTATTGACGAATTAATGCATCGGCCAATAATCTGTATCATTCGATGAAATCAACAGCCGTCTGCATTTTTCTTCAGAAAACCAGACCTTATTGGTATCAGTATCAGCAAATATCATTCTGAATAAGCACATGCATACATTTTAATTAGTTCTGAACTCCGGTCTACATACTGACAAGAGCCAGTAAATGATGGCAGTTTTCAATTTTTAATGAACTATCCCTTTAAGAAAAAAAAAAAATATATATATATATATATATATATATATATAATTAATTTCAAAGGCAATCAAGGGTTCTTTAAAAATGTGGTTAGACTTGCAGAACCAAAAACAACACGATAAAATAATAAAAGAGCAATATAAGTGTACAATAAATCCTCCAGTGTGTGTGTGTGTGTGTGTGTGTGTGTGTTTGGTACAGCTGGTGTCGGAGACATGATGGCAGGAGAGTTTCTGGGCCTCATGCCCACAGCGCACACACACACACACACACACAGAGGAAAGTGCCACCTGGACATTGCACGCAATAACTAAACACTGACACAAAAGCACGTGATAGAAATTAAAAAAGTCTACTTGTCACATGAGCTACTCAAGGAAGTTGTGAAATATGTACTTTTTTTTTTTTTTATGAAGACATAGCTGCCCTTTTTCACTGACATCCCTCTCTTCCTTGTTGAGGTCTGTTACATTCTCACACAATACTTTAATCAGTGTCACTTTCACCACAGAAAATCAGTTCAGCTTGTCCATTAATTGGAAGAAATCAATAATACTTTTTTTAAGTGCCTCTTTTTTGACATTTCCAATATTGCCTTTCATGCAGTGTATGCATTTGACATGTAGCTGACTGTGAATGTAAATGATCTGCAAAGTTATAAATCCGAAAGTGCACAATAAATAAAGTTATCGTCTCTCAAAATAAAGAATCGACCCTATCCAGCCTAAACGAGGCGCTAGTCATTTCAATCTCATTTCCGTCTGCGTAACAAATGTGAATAATTCCAATTAACTCCATTTTCAACTCTCAAATAATTCACATGCGCGTCACTCCTTTGTAAGTTATTATTTTTCTAAATACAATTATGATTTGCTTTTAAAATACAGTTTGTGTTTTTTTTTCCCTCAACTTCCAGTTCTGTGCACTTTAAAGTCTCCAGGGTGTGAGCTTTCTGAGAAAACAGCGTTTGAGAGCACATGCAGCATAATGGAGGTGTTCAGTGAGCTCTGCGCTGATGCTGACAGACATCTCACTGAACCCGCTCAACTCTCACAAGACACCAGACTGCTTCTCTGTCTCTGCAAACCCTGACTGTTCACTACAGAGTCAGCCTGGCTACTCCTCTCACAGCTGAACGTTCTTCCAGTGCTGATTGCTGACGGTACTTTCAGCAACTGTATGAAAAATAGAAAAATAGTTCCCCTGCGGTTTTGCATATAGATGAGTCCATATATATAATAATAGATGAGGCTATCATTGCTGAAACAAACTTTATGGATCCACAAAACCAACTAACAACGCTGTCTCATGGTGATGTCACTTAGTAAGACCACTTTGCACGGACGAAAGACTGTGTTGGATGAACACGTAATATCTTTTTCTCGAAACGTAAAAGAAAAAAATAAAAGCTGAAATGTTTTAATGGGCCTTTTAAAAAAGCAGTGTGTTATGATGCTTAAGGTAAAGATTTCTAAAGATTAACATTTAAAAAAAAAGGGTTAGGTATCAATAGATAGATAGATAAATAGATGGATGGAAGGTGAAAAACCCATCCATCCACCCATCTATCTATCTCATGCCCATTCAAACCTGTGCACATGCCAGCTCAGACTTCTTGAGCCAAGTACATTTTGAATGCAGCTTTCCATAAGACAAAATATAGTCCATATTATAAACGGGTTATTTTTTGTCTTATAGAAAAAATAATAAGTGTATATAATATTATGATACTGGTGTGCTTCGAAAGTTCAGCGCAGCACAAAATCAGACTCTAAATTTAAATCCATATTCACACTTTTGCTGGCGCTATGCCAGAACAGACACGTTCTACAGCACTGCTCATAATAACCAATCACACACAATTCTGTTGAGCTAATCAATGCAATGACCAATCAGAGCTGTTCGTGTTTGTCTCGGTGTGTGCGCTCGCTCTCGGACGAATTAATTCTCTCATCAGAAACAACAAAGTGCAGATGTGTGTACTTCATCTGACAGTGTAAACAGCTTCAGTGATTGTAACGGGAGTTTGAGAGGGTGCTTGAACTCTGGGTAGACTTAAGCCGATGATAATGCTCTTTGACAATATAAATGATCTGTGCTCTCATTCTGTACCATGTATGTCATAACCAACTTAAAATGTATGTAAGTCGTTTTAAAAATGTTAACACCCACATTTTTCTAGCTAATAGATTACACAAGCATTAGCCCACTCCATACCAAATCACTCGTGCCAACTCAAAAATAATAAGTGCATGACACCTCTGTATTTGTGTTAGTAATATAAGTTTATATTCCAATTACATCGAAACTTGTGCTTTTCATTTGGATCTCTGTTATGAAAAAAAGAAATGAAACTTTAAATTGGACTTTGTTTCTTGATTTATTTTTCCCTTGGGTGGTACAGAGGAAAAACTTCCCCGGAAACGAGGCGGGCAGTTAATGAAACTAAATGAAATGTGCATGAAACACAGACAAAATGAAGCCCATCATAACATCAACAAAGCCATTCATCTCCATCATCAGAGTTAAAGGCGAAGTGTGTATTTCTTTTATGTGAATGGTCGACTGGGCAGTTTGGAGTGAGACTACATGTCTGTCAACACATAGAAAGGAAAACGTCTAGAAAAGTCTTCTATTTGATGCAGTTTAAGTAGCTTAAAGAACAGTTCATAAAAAAACAAAAATCGAATTCATTTGCGATTCAGATTCAAACATGTATGAATTCATTTTTTCCACAAAATTACAAATGAATCCAAACTGCTGTAACCAGATTATTGGGTCAAATTGCATTTAACAAATCATTCAGACCATTTCTGTGAAGTGAACTGACAGATTCACAGAAAAAGTATGGCAAATAATTTCATTTCTAAAAATCTCACCTTCCTAGAATTTTTATATCATTATAGGATTATAAATATTTTATTGTAATTTTTAAACTTTCAGTTTTAATTGGGTCCCACTTCATATTAAGTGTCCCTAATACCTGTGTACTTCCATAGTAACTAGATGTGTGTGTAGTGTGTAACCACAGTGTAAGTGCACACCGGTACATAGTATCTACAGCTGTAATATTACTGTATTACTGTATACGTTCTGCGGGGTTGGCTAATAGCTATGGCTTAGAGTCGGTGCCCTGCGAGGGCTGGGGCCAGTCAGCCCAGTCTCACGTTTTTTTTTCGTGGTACTGACACGATTCTTACTCGACTTTCGTGAATCCAGCACGAAAAGA
>JAUCNO010000548.1:5902817-5920175 GCA_032353835.1 Enteromius viviparus | reverse complement strand
TGCATCCAATCGAATCGTAGTTTTACGTTCGTGCTGGAGTTACGAAAATAATGAAATATTCGTGTCCCTCACACGAATAAATAGATTTTGTGCTAATTTCGTGATATTGTCACGACCACCCGTGTATGTAATAATGTATGCTAGGTGACAAAAACGTGATTATTTGTTGATTTTTTTTTTTCAGCTGATTAGTCACACAGGCACATGTGATCTGCTAAACCACCTCTGAACTGAGACCCCATGAGAAAATATGATCGATTTTAGATCGCATACTTCCAGGCAGTCCTGCACAAGCCGGGTCACTGCCGTCGAGATGAATGGGAATGCTAACAAACGGTTTCCCTCAGGTATTATAGACCTCCTCGACCCTGGCCATGTAAAAATCTTCACACAAATTCAATACAGTCTGCGCTTTCATTTATAGTTGACAGGTGTGAAATACATCAACTCTTTTAGGCTCTTTAAACTCACAACTAAATGGAGGTCACAAACGCGTCCAACAAGATTAAACGGGTTAACTACGGGCGCATTTCAAAGCCATGGCGGACATAAAAAATTTAACATGCATATCATTATCACAGCTCTGCTGGAAGTCAGCTATGATAGTGAAGCAGAAAGGATAAAGAATAGGCCTGACTCAGCATGACATGCGCCTCCGGAATGCGAGCACCATATTTTAACAATCATTGGGATGTCTCCGTGCTGCGCACATCCTCTTCAAGGGGAAAAAGAGGGCGGCAGAAGGTGGACAAGATACTTCAGACACTTCTGTGAAAGCACAAGACAGCAGGTTGGCATACAGACTGGCATAGCAAGCGCTTGGGAGAGCACTCAAAGGCTGCACCTTCAGAGAGGAGCTGGCATGCAGCCGTGTTTAGCACACAAAAGGCTAGATCAAAGCCGCCACGGCACCCCTGCCCCACTTTCATCTGCTTTCCCACACCTGACATCAGGCAACCGCAGGGGGCATTTCTAGCTCAGAGGTGCCCTCTCCGTTTATTCATCCTCGTTTCTCTCTTTTCCCTCATTTTTAGTGACTCAAGCGTGGACCTACCTTTGCTAATCAGAGATTAACCTCTGTTGGATATTTCTCAAGGCTTTTCTGCAAATCAACACCGGGGACTTACGAGAGATGGGTATCTGGAGCAGATGATGGATCTCACAGAGTTTCAGTTGTAGTCATCCTTAAACTTTTAAATCCTTAAAATCTCTTCTTGGAAATCATTTCATCAAATTCTTTCATGGGATTGTACTGTTCCCTTTTATTATTGTACTATATAAGCACGTACACAGTTCTTCTCAAGGTGATATTAGGCCAATGTGCATGAAACGAGTGGCATTCTCAAAGACTGTTAGAGACCCTTGTGAAAAATATGTACACTTTAGCATGCATTTATTATGGAAATAATATGCTTAAAAGAATTAATGTAAAGGGTTACTCCACCCCAAAAGGAAAAGTTTGTCTTTAATCACTTACAAACTAAACAATTTAAGATATTTTGGATGAAAACTGCCAAACAACTGCCACTGTCGGTGTGCAGAAAAGTATAAAAGACGCCATCTGACATCAGTGGTTTAACTGTAATATTAAGAAGCTACGAGAGTACTTTTTGTATGGAAAGAAAACAAAAAGTAACGGCTTTATTCAACAATTCTGCATGTAACCGCAGCACCATTTTGGACAGCATCTTGTGGACACACATTATGTACGCAGTTCTGTGTTAGACGCATTGGAAAGATACATCTTGTACTCTTGCTTTGAATGTATCTTTCCATTGCGATACAGAACTACGTAGGTAATGCGCATGCACAGGATGATATACAAAATGGTACTACGGTGGTGTAACGGTGCCCAATCTTTGAATAAAGTCATTGTTTTTTTTATTATTTCTGTAAAAATAGTTTTCTGGTAGCTTCATAATATTACCAATGATGTCAGATGGAGTACTCAGATGGTATCTTTCATACTTTTCTGCACACTGACAGTGGCAATCGTTGGCAGTTATTGGACAGTCACAAGTCTCCTGGTTTTCATCAAAATATCTTACATTGCGTTCTGAAGATCAACAAAGCTTTTACAGGTTTGGAATGACATGGGGGTAAACACTTAATGACAACATTTTTATTTTGGGGTGGATTAACCCTTTAAGTGAGAACTTCATGTAATATTTTTAGACAGTTGCATTCTAATTTAAATTATAATTTCAATATTTCACATACTTTTGAAAATCCAGCATTTAGTTGATCCTGATAAGCACTTATCGCCACAGTTATAAACACAACGACTTTCTGATTTACGGTTGCATTTTTATGTGCCATTTCATAAGTCTGTTGTCTATCAAGCATTTTTATTTATTTTTTTATATTTAAAGTAGCCTATTTAAATATTTGTAATTACGCATTTGTAATGATGTTGCAATTTAGTACATTTTATATAAATTTGAAATACAATGTATAAAACCCCAGTTAAAAGATTGAATACACTTTACATACAGTATTATTAAAATAATGATTTCAAATGTACTTTACAATAAAACTTTAAATTTTACATTATTTTATTTTTACAAATTGCACAAATTAACATTAAAATATATGTAAATGCACATTCAGTGTACTTCTTTTTCACAATGGTTTTTGAAATATACTGTATTCCACAAAATATTAGAAACCCTGAATAAATGTCTCAACAAGGATGAGCAAAAGGTTCCCCTACTTATACAAAGTAAATAAAGAAGAAAACATTTTTTGGAATATATATTAAACAGATTATTGTTACACATTTTACAAGGAAATACTATTTTTGTCTTTTTACTACAAAATGTCATGTTATTGTATTACTTCCCAAGGGTAGGCAATTAAAATGTAATGGTGATAAATGGGGAAACCTGGTTTCAGTTATGAATTACAAACCTGTTTTTTTCTACTAAATATTGTCTATACATTCAGTATTTTGTTAATTATGCCAGTAGTTACAATATCATTTTGCACAATGGAACTGTAATCCACAAGAAGAAATCAGTAAGGATATTCTGCTCAGCTCAAACCCCAGGCAGAAAAACGCAATTATATAAATATGCTTTATTGACCTCCATATCATTCTATACAGAAAACCGCAGCCTGATTCCATTTTAATAACATAAAACTCTTTTTTACAGTGCGGCACAGGATGGGAATGGATGTACAGCCTGGGTGCAAAGTACTTCAGCGGTCACCTTAAATTGCAAAAGTGCAATGAAATGCATTTTGGGAAACTGTAACAAGCCCCCAGGGCCTGTCAAAAAATGAAAGGAAAAGAACGGAAAGACAGCAAAAGGAACAAATCTTCCTTTCTGCGGTACAGTGTTGAATGCATGATTCGTATTGTTTCAATCAATCCAAATTTAATAGACAGCAACCCAGAGAGAACCTTTGGGGAGTCATGAAGGCTGACAGATGAAAACTTACTGCGATCATCAAAGACCGTGCCAGCACCCAACGCTTTCATTCAGACGTGAGGGATGAACACAAAGGATGGTGATTCTCATATTCTTACGGGCCACAGCACAGTAACAGAGCCAAAAATGGTGGCGCACATGGGTGACCTGTGTAAAACAGACCTGAAACTACTCAAATCTGTGCTCACCGTGAATATGCACTCTTGTAAAACCCAAGATGGTTTTTCTGTAAGGACGTGGAGGCATGTTGGTGCAGGTTTAACAGTACTGTTGTCTGTAGGAAACCTAGGGAACAGCTGTTAGGGTGAATTGGGGTCTCAGAAAGTTCTGCTTTACTTCTCACAACATGTTCCTCAGATTATGTATTGTGAAATACACACAAGTGAACATATACTCAGTGGTGGAGTGAACATATGGAGCCATCATTTGTGGCAGTCAACTATGTAATCGGAGAGTTATTAAACACAACAATCCTGAATCTATTACTTTTTTAATATATTCTATGTGTTTAGAGGTAGAGAACACCTTAATATATTAGATTCTTAAATTAGGTATTTTCAGCAATTTTATTAAAAAAGAAACATCTAATTATTGTTTTGATCAATTTAAGTTTTTGTATGTTTAATGGGAGGATTTCAGATATTGTGTGTGATGGCAAGAACAGAAAGTTAACTTTGTTGTCATGTCGCTTAAATATATATATATAATTTCTGTATAAAAAAAGAAAGAAGTGAAGTTCTAATACGTTCAGTAATGGCATCTTAAAACTATATTTAGACCATGAACACGTTTTGTAGAATTCTTGTAAAAAAACAATATGTATATAGATCTTTTTTTTTTTTTACATTATTTAGTGGACCTGATCTAACATGAAGACTGATAAAAAAAAAAAAAAATAATGAATATATATATATATATACAGGTAATCCATTAATACTAGATAAATTGTTATTTTAATTTGTTTAAGGGAACAGAAAATTTCTGCTAATTGAAGAATCATCTAGATATATTTTCCTGGAATAGTGTATATGCACTCTCTGTGTTTGAATTCGTTCCCATAAGCCTGAAGATAAAATGATTTGTTTCTTCTCAGCAGCACAAGGCATAAATCAAGTGGCCGTGTAAAGAATTCAAACAGGAATATGATAACCTACATCATTAAGCTCGAAGTTACAGTAAAGTACAAAACGATGAAATTGTTGCTGTTTTTGTTGTCTTGGGGTTTTAGGTTGAGAGAGACCTTTACTCGAGTCCAATTAGCATCATTGGCTTCAAACACAGCTCACTCTCAACACTGAACCCTGGCCAATAAATAAAGCCACATATCTTAAAAACAGGAAATGCATGTTGTGGTGGTAGAACCATTTAGATCTCTCTTGGATCAATATGCCTTTAAAAACAAATGGACAACTTGGATGGCTCAAATGGCCTTTTTTCCAATTATACAGCCTGGGTGAATTTTTATCCCTTACTTACGTACCCGTTTGGCCGTAACTTTTAACTATTAACAAAATGCTGAATCTCTTTTTCCATGACAAACAACAACTTTCAGTTCAGTTCAGATGAATGAAACATTTGATACCAATTACAAAGTCGGCCACATTTTACTATGGAAACACTGAAGGAGCTTGGATGGCAAAAAAACATGCCTTTGTCAAGCTTTGGTGAATGAATAGCACTGGCCTCCATCACTAACAATCTAAGCTGATTATCATTCACGCTACCTGGCCACCACTGCAGGATTTCACAATTTCAGCAAGATTTACAGCAACTGTTTGTAAAAAAATGCGTTTCACTGGAAATCCCGAGCTTAAAGTTTGGAGATATTGAAGATGCAGGCAGTTCTTCCCATATAGCATTGATATACAGTATGCCGTGAGTCTGTTCAATCACAGATAAGCCGCCGCATCTAAACAAGGTCTGATCCAATGAGAGCGTGTGAGAGAGAGCGAGTAACTCTAAACAAGCTCTTATGTTGAACAGATGTGGAGTTCCTCCCCCTGTACTACACCGTAGCCTGCAGTCAAATACGTACACGCTCGACCAAAAGCAAAACAAACGTTTAGGGTGCATTTTTAGCATTGCTGGGATTCTTGCGGTTGATGTGACATGTTAAGGCCAACCAGAATGCGGCGTGAGGATAGATCGTAGTAAACAAAACAAGTTTGAGGCCTCTGGTTTCGGAGGAATGCGAGAGCAGAATACGCAAAAGTGCTGCTCTATTTGATTTATCGCCGCGTTCTGGTCAGAGAGCGAACAGAAGACGCAGCTGGTGCGTGTCAGAGATGAGAAAGCGGATTTAAACGATCGTATCGGACCTCACTCCAACCCCTATCCCCGACTTGAACCAGCACTTGTGGTTTTACGTAACATCGCAAAACTGGCAGAGGGCTTTCTTGACAACTTCAAAACACAAAAGCGCAGCTCCCGTGGAGTGTTTGAAGTGCAATGCTGAGGTAAAACAAACAGATGCAAGGGTCAGGCGTACTCAACGTTGCAGTTCAAAAGTTTTGGCACCTTTTGATATAATCCACGGCCCTCATTCGACCCCTTGACCTCACTATCACAGCGCTCGTTTCAACTTAAAGTGCACCGTGTGAGCGCTAACAGTTGTCAACACTTAACCCCAGACTACAAAGGTGAACGCTAAAAGCCCCGTAGCTTCATCCACTGACGTCACTTTCCGTAATAAAATGCTA
This sequence comes from Enteromius viviparus, assembly GCA_032353835.1. NCBI lineage: Eukaryota > Metazoa > Chordata > Actinopteri > Cypriniformes > Cyprinidae > Enteromius > Enteromius viviparus. The sequence goes on along the minus strand of JAUCNO010000548.1, from coordinate 5,914,042 downwards.
TAAACCGCAGCTCAGTCCAGACACGCATGCAACCGCAGCCAAAGATACAACAAATGACACATCGACTGTCTGTGATATTGAACCGGCTAAATGAAAGATCAGTTTTTGCCAAAGGTAAATAACGAGGTTGAAACACATCTCTCGATTGCGCTTTCATGTCACGGCTTGTTTTGAAATTTTGCAATGAATATCTGTCCATTAGCTGGCAAATGACACAAATAGCCTTCTTACATAATGCCTGTAAACAGGGTATAGATAATGATCACAGGCTTAACTGATTTATTGGGCTGTCCGGCACGTTGCCTGTTAAGATATTTACATAGAGAACAAATAAGCAATAGCACTTGAAAGCGCTCCTGGTTGTTTTGCCACCTTGACAGCGGTGGGGAGCGGAAATTGAGATCTCTGTCAATATGATCCATTATCTTGGAGGTGTTTAAGTTAACAGCTTCATGACGATTGTTTTTTCTGCCTTCTCTTTTTCCTGTGTGATTATATAATACAAAACCCTTGGGTATGGATTGTACTCTCATAAAAATATATTTTTTTATTGTACCAAGAAGCGCCTTTAACATCTTTATAGTTCTGAGTATTAAAATATTCTTCACACTAGGACTAAAAGGTTAATCGTCCAGTGAAAGGTTTTTGTCAGTGGAACCCAAAATGGTTGTCCTAAAATAAAAAATAAAAAACATGAGCATGATGAAACATGTTTGACTTCTGCAGATTATAAACTTGAAATACCATCTTTAAAGTGAACTCTTTCTTAGTCTGGCATGGTTTGATTTCAACCAGGGCTGTGTAACCTGGGGCTTCGGGGGTCCTTGTGTTTCTCAGCGGTTAAGACATGTTGGTATCTGAAGACGTCTGTCACGTTAAGACCCCTAATCAAATCACTTGCTCTGAAGCCTTAGGGATGGGAGTTTACAAATTCTAGATGGCTCCATTATGTGCAGTCATGCAGGTCAAGACGGGTCACATTGACTCAGCTCAAGAGGTTTTGTCTGTTAAACTACTGGATAAACCGCTGTGCTATTTTGATGTTGTCAGTCTTGGAATTGTATTTTGCAAATGAGAATTTGCTAATCAGTGGGATTTTTGGCATTTGCTGTACTGATTTTTTACATCATTCTGTGGAATGGATTGAAATATTGGAAAAATATACTGGACCCTTTTAAAATTATTATTAGTCAAAATGTTTGTTATATTCTTAAATTCTGATCAAATGAATATTAGTGACTATACACATTTAAAATTCCCTTGAACAAGATAACCATCATGCACTACACTGATTTTAGTCCAATTAATCCCTTGTGAAGAAGTGCTTAATTGTATCGATTGACGGTCCTTTGGTGATGTCTATGGTAGTCAGTGCCCATAAGCAACTGTTTGGTTGCCGACATTCTTCAAAATATGTTTTATTTTTAGCAGAAGAAAGAAATTCACGTATCCAAACTTCCATTGAACATCTGATTTACAGTCAGGCCATTTATTTATTTTTACAAAAAAAAAAAAAAAGAACTTTTGCTTTAATGCGTCCCTTTGTACAGATATTGTGTGGCCTGATGATGAGGAAGGATTTTCTTATCTGTATTATTTTGAAAGATATATATATATATATATATATATATATATAAAAAGATATCAGTGCTGTGCATGTCGCTTTTATTTAGTGTGTGGGGACTATTTTATACATTTGCATCTGAGGTCAGCTTTATCATTTGTCTTGAGTGAGTCTGGAGCACTAGTGCGTGAGTACCTTGAAGCATTACTCTCACTAGATCTGATCAAATCAAAACACAGCAGAAACTGATTTCTTATCTCCTAAGATGCTGCATTTTCCTTTTTCCGCTGAGCAGAGAGAGCGCATTACGAATCATTTGATTACTTTTGCCTCAAATGGATACCGAACAGTGCAGTCCTTACCCCAGGAGCCCTGCATTGCACATAAAAATCAAATTAAATCCTGCAGTTTCTGTATTTTAAAATAATTAACTGAGTTAAGTGCTGTTATTTTACATGGAATGGGACTAAATGGAACATTAAAAGTTTTTTTATTTTTTTTTATTATTATGATTAGGCTTTAAAACTGGGATTATCAAGAGTTGTCATTCTGTATGAATGTGCTGCAGTCTACTGTCACAATGATGTGTTAATTATGTTTAGGTCAATGACAAAACGGAAAGATGAAACATCTAGTTAAACTTATGCCATATCCTATAGAATGTAATCTGTGCGATCAGGTTGGTTTTATAAATTTAAATATAAATGTTTTTATGTTGATTGAATTACTGAAATGTCAAGTGGTGTAACCACAAAGTAAAAGTAAGATATTTCCTAGCACCTATCATCATTTTAAAAATGGTTTTCAATTATATGTTTCAAGACAAAATGTCAAAATACCATGAATATTTAAACCCTCATGGAATTTTCTTGAGGTTATTCCATTTGAAATATATGTAAGATAAATAATAAAAAAGAAGAATACAATTTATTTCATTAATGTAATAGTATAAAAATGATAAAGTTTTATCACTTTTAAATATTTTAATAGTTTAATACCATGAAGTTTATTTTTAAGAAATAATAATTATTAAGAATTTCAGAAGCACTTTGGATGTTTAATTTCTTTATAAATTTTAATCAAAAAACTGAAAACATTCTTATCATTACACAAACATATTCAAGAATCGCATTTTAATGTAGTTTTGAATAGCTAAGTAGAACCAGCCATTGGCCCATACGCCAAAAACGGTGACCTTGATATTCTACTGGGCTATTCTTCGGTGCAGCTCAAGGCAAAGGCAGTGCAGCAGCTGTTGGTCAGTTCTTGTACAGCTGATCGCAGGAAGACGTTTGGACCACAGGCATTGGTGTAAGATACGCCCTTCCTCCCTGTTCCATATGGCGGTGCCCTAGAGGCCCGAGAGCAGCCAGCTGTTCATGTCTGCACCCTTACGTTGTTTTAATAGTGGTTACGGGATCCCAGCATCTTCAGAACAATGTCGCGACATGTGGACCAGACTGGAAAAGACGCTTGTTGAGTGGTCCCGTGGACATCCCTTTGTAATAACCTTTTGTTAATATCTCCTCAATGGCTCTTGCAATAATCACATTCTGAAGTGGCACGAAACGCTGGCGCGCTCCATAACCGGGCTTGTGGCCACAGAAGGATGTAATTAACTCATATTGAGTTTCATTATCGTGGAGAGCTCTCAGCTAGCATGCGGTTCAAGTGTATAATTGTCATATTAGATTCAATGCCTTTGAGAGATCAAATAGAGTTTCAATCAAGTTGTCGGAGGTGGCTTCAGGCAGACGCAGATGTGACTGACACAGATCGGCTTGTTTTTGTTGTTGCTTGTCTTGTTAACCAGGAGGAATCTGTTACATCTGTTTGCTTTAATCTTGCTGTTGCGTCTCAGGTGTGAGTGATGGGTATGAAGACATCATCTAGCGAGACTCTGATTTGGAAAACGCCACACTGTGTTTGTTACTTTTGGCTTTTGAAGATGAGAACGCCCCAGCATATGTTCAAAAGCTCAGAGATACAATACTCTGCGTGTTCTTCCGCCTCGGTGTTGTATCTCTTCTGGTACCACTCTAAAAATGTCTTGTACGTGACTTCATTTGAAGTCAACGTGGAACAAGTCGACGACAACGAAAACAGATGTAAACTAAAATAGCCAACAAAGCCTGAACGTTTCCCGAAGTGCTCTGTAGCGGTGCTTGAGGAGCGACTGCCTCAGGTTTTCTTGTTCTTATTCCCATGTGTGAGGCAACATAAAGATGGCCATTGATTTTTGCCCTGCCTTGCCCTTGGTAGGCGAAGTCTGACAGATGGGGAAAAACAACATTTGAGGAGGGGGTAGATTAATAAGGAAAAGTTCTACTTTAGCAGAATGTGCTTAGAGTTGCAAATTCTCGTTGGCTTCCTGATGGCACCTCTTCTTATTTCTTGAAGATCAAATAGCTGACAGATCACATAATCACATAATGTTCTCCAGATACTTCTCTACACCATAAAAGAGCTTCAAATGAACCATTAGACTGGAGATGGGATCAAAGTGATTTGCATCGCTCAACCTTCTCGTGAAGATTCAACACTATGTAAAACGTCTCCAGTGATTCTTGCTCCAGATGAATAGGCAAAAGCCTGTAATGTTTGAAGATTTCACTTTTACATTTGCTCTCAAAGAAGGAAGAATGCAGAGCAGCAGGGGAGCGGTGTGGCATTTATAGATGATGGCGATGTCTTCATTCCTCAACTTTGGTGTATAACTCTTTGCATCAGTCATAAAGACATGAATGATACCTCAAATCATGCCACTCTTTCTTTTCCACTCTCTTGCTATTACTGATCTGACTTTCAATTTCCAACCTAGAAGATGACAAAATAGACCAAAAGATGCCATAGCTACATTGGAAGAGCTATTTTTTGAGAGTTGGGTTGATAAGAAACCACCTAACAACCACATAAAACACATTGCAAAGCCCTAGCAATCTTGGCAGGAAGTTTTCATCATTTTTAGATTTGAGAGTGTAGATATTTTTGGTGGTAATGTGGCCCTGTAAAGCCGCATCCGCAACCCCATTGGTTTTATTCATTGCTGCTGGAACCCCTGTTTCAATAGAAAGGGGTTGGGGGCATCCTGAGTTTTGTGGAGGATTGCAGAGCAAGCAAGAACTGGCCCACCTCCCTGCCGGAGGAGCACAATGGCTCACCCAAGTTAGGTTTGTACTTGGAGGTGGAATGAATGCATCATATAAAAAAGAGAGGCCCCAGGTTTAAATCAAAAGATAGAGACGTGAAGAGAGCTGATGCATGGCTAAAGATTTAATTTGGAGTTGCACTTTATTTTACATTGTTACAATGTAATTATACATTAAGTACAGAGTAATATTAAAATGTTACACTTTATCTTACAGTTTTATTATACATTTTGGTACTGAGTACTATTAATTAACTGCATATACTTACTGTATGGCTTTTGTTTGGATTAGGGTTTAGGTTACTCACGTAATTATGCCTAATGTATTGTTATAATAGTGTAGTACATTATATTGTATAGTAAAAGTACATGTAATGTGTAACAAGGACACCTTAAAATAAAGTGTGTAAAATAAGTGGTACCTATTAATTAACTACTTGTTCCTACGTAGTTGCTTGTAATTCTGCATAATTTACCGTTTTTGCTGTACTAAGTATGTGTTAAAAATGTAACAAGGACACTGTAAAATGAAGTGTTACAGGTTTTTGTTCATGAAACTTTTACAGTGTAATTACTAATTTGTTACACAGGAGAGCCTATGCTTATAGTTGCAAGAATGTTGCTTTGTGGTTGCTTATTTACTAATTTAATAATAATTCGAAATTAAATAATTATTAAATACAATAATATTACTTTGTTTTTTAATGTACAATAGGTGTTTTAATTATTTAAACAATAATAGTTATTATATTATATTGAAAATAAATTATTGTTGTATAATTATTACATCTATAATATATAAATATATCAATTATTATATATAATAAGCTGTACATTTATTTATTTATTTTAGTTACTTAGTATAATAGTAATTTAATTACTTCAACATTTTAACAATTTTAATGTTTAGTAAATAAAAATGAATTATTAAAATTATTAAATATATTAATAAATATAAAATGTATTTATTTAAACAAACTCAGTCTAATTATTAATCAGGATTTCAACAATTATCAAAATGTTTAATTAATTGATATACATAATAATAAAATATATAATATGAAATATTATTAAAAATACAATTCTTAAAAATGATGTATGTATTTATTTATTGTGTGTGTGTGTGTGTGGTTTGGTTTATATATTCTGATAGGGACTTAAATCTGAAAACACACAGACCCATGGGGACTCATGTCACTATAACCTAAATTGAGGTTTCCACGGGTACAGAAGCCTATAAATCATATCAACAAAGAATTTGTTTCTTTGAGAATGTAAAAATGCAGAGAGTTTCCAGTAAGGGGTATGTTTAGGCCTAGGGTTTGTGTAGGGCAAAACATAACGCCTATGTACAGTCCCTACAAGGATAGGGTATCTAGCTCAAGTACTGTAGTTTTTCCTCAAAAGGATGACTCAAGTAGTTCAAACATAACTTGAGTAACTCAAACATTTTAATGAAAAATTTGAGTGCTTTAACAAAAACTACAAGCTTCACGTTTATGCTTTTAAACCCTACAACCCGCTTGCCTGTTTCCATTAAGCCCATTAGTGTATTACTGTAAATGCATTTCCTGTTAGTTGGATAAAATGAGGGATACTGGAAATAATCTGAAATATAAAGTACATGTGGATCTTTATTATTGCTCAACATTTACTTAAGTAACACATAACATGGGCTCTGACATAAAGTGTGACCAACCCTTTCAAAAAGCAGAGGAAATGTGGCTCCTTCTTCTCTGTAGACACAGATGGGATGGGGAATGACGAAGTTTATCAGCTACAGCTGGTTGTCTAACAGTCTCCTCCTAACCCCTGTGGGCCGAATCCCAGCACGTCTGTGAAGTGTCGCTCCCTCCCCCTTCCTTCCAACATCTGCAGAGACCTTTGAGAGGAGAAAGAGAAACTAATGCAATCAGTCGCTCATTTTGTGCCATACAGATGGATGGAGAGACTCCAGTGGAAGGGAACTTTTCTACAGCCGTAAATCTCTCTGTGCCATGTCATATTGGCTGCACAATACATGACTAATTGTGATTTTGACTTTTATTTTTAATGATCTGGGTGCGCACAATCTTAAAACAGAACATGGCATTCTGTAAAGTCAATAAAGAGTTCAGGTGAGGTGTAACCTCATACTTTATTATTATTTTTTATTTTTTTAAGAAAATATATTGTAAGATATATTGTGTAGAAATTTATTTACTTGTTTGCCAAATTAATTTAATATTTTTGAATTATATTCTTTGAAGGTTTTTCTCAGCAAACATTGACGTAAAAGCAAACAAAAAATAACTATTACTAGTAGCAGTATCAAATATCTAATATCAGTACTGAATATCAGTTAAAAATTAATAAACTAAAATAATATTTCAATACTCCTATGCTAATAATAATATCAGTACTATCTACTGTAATATTTAAAAATAACATAAAACATATAATATGATGTTAAAAGTAATTACACACGTTTTTTTAAACAATTCTTTTTTTACTTTTTTTATTTATTATTATTAATATACATATTATTCTACAATTAAGAAGTACTACTAATAATGTTTTAATGCTTAGTTAAATTTTACAAATTAAAATTCTACAGTGTCAATAATAATAATACTTATTTATTATTTATTATTATATTCCTAATATGTATTGCAATGTTTTTAATTTTACATTTTGTAATGACATTTTACAATGACTTTTAATAAATGTCATTTTATTGTAATAAATATTTTAATATAGTCTAGTATTTGTTGTTGTATTAGCATTATTGCATAAACAAATTGTGTTAAAAAACAACAACATTAAAATACAGTAATATAAAAATACTTGCATATGCATAACTATTATTATCTGTATTATTGTACTGGAATTTTTATTTAAAAATGTTACTTTTGATATGCAGTATTGCTGTTAGCTTCACCAGATGTTGATCTTTCATTAACTATCTTTTCATTTATTTTGTAATGTTAGTTCTACTGTTTCCAAGTCACTGCTCTGTAGGTAATGTATTCTGAATTATTGTTCACAATGCATGTTCTGGGTCTTCGCTAGATGGTTTCTCACTGATCCATGTCAGAAGAGTCGACCCCCATGTCTCTGTGGACTTCTCGTTATGTACTGAGGCCTTCCTTCGGTGCAAGTCTATGCAATTATCTTCACGTGCCTATAGCCAAAACATTAGCAAGTACCACTAATAATAGTCTGCAAGCAGCAAAACTGTAAAAACCAGTCATTGCCTTTTCTTTCTCCTTCAAAACAATTCTTTGGTGATGCAATGCTGCTGGAGGATACGACTTCCTGCCAGTAGCTCCATGCTGGGCACTTCCACTACGTCTAAATGATTGGCCAAACGCTAGCTCTGGTTTCCTCCAATCTGTGTAATCCAATAGGGACCGTCACCCTGGTGGAAGCTTGAGGAAACAGATGTGTTGAGATAAGAGAGATGTTGACCTGATCCGGCCGAGGAACATGTGCTGGCAAACCCCTCACCCCCCTTCTCTTTCTCTCTCTTTTTTTCCTTTGTCTTCCCAGCTGCTTCCGTCCCACGTTTTGTCCAGGAACAGTCACCTCAGCCGGTTTAAGACCTGACGTGTGCCGCCTTCATCTTACGGCAGTGGGTGTGTAAATCATTTGTGTTTATTTGGATCTGTTGGCCCATTCTTCTAGTTGTCCTGAAGGGAGTATGTGATAGTATGCGGGTGATTAAAGGCACATGAGTTGAACAGTTCGAGTGCTAAAGAAAAAAAATAACAAGGAACACATTCCACACAGAGACTGCTGCTTTATGATCAGTCCCAGACATCACAAGATGATCTTGTAGAGTTGTGAAACCAGCTAAAGGAGAAGTGCAGTTACAGTATGTTTTGAAGAAACATATTAAAATTTAATGTGCATGTCTGTTTGGTTAATTAAATATCTTTTCATACTCATAGTAATCCACTGAAGTGTTGTTACTGCTTAAACTCACTGTTTTTAAATAGTTTTCTGTAATTAAAGCAAAGCTAATATTTCTATTTTATTTAATTTGAGATGAAAAGAAAACTTAAATGGAAAATAAAAAGGTTTTTATTCCAATACAAAAATGTACAAAGCAAAACCCTTTTGTTTTCCTATTTCATTTTCATTATTTTCCCACTAACGAAGGACATATGCTACAGTAATGGCGGCCGAAGATCAGTGACTAGTAACTAGTTTAAGGTTCTGTTGCCTTTTTTCTTCTACAGAAATGAATTGCTGTGGATGATAGCTCAGTGGTAGACCAGCTGATTCAGATGTTATCACACGATTCCAAGCGATTTGGATGGGCCGTTATCAGCCTGCTGCACCTACTGGTAAAACGTAAAACTAAATTAATTATTCTAGCGATTAAATTGTGGTTTTTTTAGCGTCTACACCTACCCCAACCCTAACACCTACCCTTTACCATGATAGAAAAACAGTATTATTGACGTAAAGTGTTGAAAAAAAAAAGTTGATGTGCGCATGCGCAGTAGTTCTATGGATGATAGAACTAGAACAGCCTACTAGTAGGTGCCTTGCCTTGCCTTGATAACATCTGAAGCGGGTGGTTATTGCAAATTTTTTATCTCACAATTCTGGCTTTTTTTCACAGAATTGCTTGTTACAAACTCATAATTGCATGTTAAGTCAGAATTGTGAAATAACTTGAATTTCTGAGAACATATCAGCCTTTTTTTTTACTTTATATCTCACTTTTCTGCAATTCTGACTTTATTTCTCGCTTTTCTGACTTTATATATCACATTTCTGACTTTATATCTCGCAATTCTCAAGAGTCTCAACTCTCAATTCCAGAGTCAATGCTGCCGGTGCGTCTTGTTTAAGGGGCTCGCTCCTGGCTCCAGATGTCGTTAACTGGTTAGTACTTGGATGGGAGACCGCCTGGGAATACCAGGTGCTGTAAGCTTTTCCTTTCCCTTCATTTGACAGATAATACACTTCCTCATGACTGTAGCTGGTTTCCTTTAACGTTTTAAATGAATCGCTTAGATGATTTTCTTTCCTTTTGGTTTCTCTCTGCCTCCGAGCGCATCTCAGCCTCGTCATTCTTCCTTTCTCCTCCAGGAGGCGACCGAGAGGCTCTTCCCTCTCCACAGTAAATCTCTGTGCACTACTTGTTTTTGGTTCTTTTTTTAAATTAATATTAATATAAATAAATAAATAAATAAATAAATATTAAATATAAAGAAATTCATACAGGTTTGGAAAAACTTGAGGGTGAATAAATGACGACAGAATTTTAATTTCCTCTAACAATGCAGCAGCTTTGGATTGTTTATCAAAATAATAAAATAAATCACTTTGATCAACTGAAAACAGAACAGATGAGAGGTAAAGCTGGACCTACTTTCTCAGTTATGCTGTCCAAACTTTGATTGATGTGTGTCAGGATATCTTTCACTTTAAAGACTGGACAGAAGCGATTTTCCACTGGGTCGTAATGACATTTCTGAATGTAAGACTTGTTGAGGCTTGCAGGAAAACTGCCTCTGTGAAGGTAAGAGAGAGAAACAGGACATCAGCATGAAGCAATGACAAAATAATAACCATAATTGGATTTTATTTTTTTAATTATTCTGGCCATATTAAAGTAAATTAAGAGTTTTAATCAAATGATTGATAATCACATTTATAACATTTCATCCCAATAAATGAAAAATTAGTCACATCTATCACACTAAAATTAATGAGAGAATGTGGCATAACATTTCTGCATAATAAATTGCGGTACATTCTTAGATGGCATCGGCAGGACTAATTTAAGCCTTGTATACTGTCTTTAAATTGTTTAAAAATAGGTTTTAAAACAGCTCTTTATGTAAAAATGTACCTTATAAAAGACCCACTCTTCGTGAGGATAACATGGATCATTTGACATGGTTTAGTGTAAGATCTTTGCCCATCTTTTGGATAATGCAGTTTTAAAATGAAAAAAAAGCTGCACTATTTACTATTTGCTATTTTTTTCAGTTGGAATCATATCTACATATTATGAAATCACAATTATAATAATAAAATTACTTTTTGTTGAAGCACTTTTTGTTCAGGTTTTCATGTAACACTCATAATGCTACATTATTGAGAACATTTGTATTGTACAAAAATGTATTTTATGGTTTTAATTTCATTGTGATAATTGTGTATGCAGATATATCAAACTGAAAAATGTTTCAGCTGGTCAAATAGCAGATAACCAATAGTGAAGCTCTGTATTCATCTTCTGGTAAAAATGAGATTTTGTTATTCATTTCAAAACTGCATTTTCCAAAAGATCAATTTACAAATGAGAAATGTGGCTCTTTTTTTTTTTTTTGCATTAAAAGCTGTTTTATAGCTTTGTATACAAGCTATGTAAAATAATATATACATTATTTTTTTATATATAAATTGTAAAAACATTAATACAAAAATAATAATGTGACCTTTTCTTTTGTAGATCTAGCAAGTGTTTACTGCTGTAGAAAGTCTTAAACCATTTGGATGAAGATAACT